>PVLA01003876.1:0-195652 GCA_004027455.1 Hydrochoerus hydrochaeris | reverse complement strand
ACCTTTGGGCCCCACCCCTCCCCTGATTATCCAAAATGCTGGGCTGAGCCCCTGTGTATCCCTGAAGAGCTGATTAGAACCAATTAAGCCCTGACAGACCTCAAACCCCACCCCTTCATCCTGCACTTTCACATGCTAAGCACGCTGAAGATCTTTGACCTTGAAAAACATCTTGGTTCCTGGCCTTGCAGACCACATCCTTCTGTGACGCTCCTACAGGAAAGCCAGCCACCTTCCCTAAAGCTGGGAATGAGGTATCCACGGCCTGATCCAGGATGGGGAGTTGCTCTTTTATTCAGTAGTCAGCAACCCAGGAAAGCAAAGTCCTCACTGTAGCCAGTGTTCAAAGCAACTTTCAAGAAAGGCTAGGTGGGAAGGCGTGAAGCGGAGGGCTGCAGGGGAGGAAGAGTCAGATAATGGCCAGTGCTTCGCGAGCTGCTGGCAGGGGCCTACTGCCCGGCTCTGTCACTGCCCATACACAGCAGAGCCCAAGGGCCCTGTCTATCCCTGCCAGCTCCTGTTTCACTCTATTTTGAAACTGAATTGCTAAGGCCAGCACCTCTTGTACTTAAAATAGTTTTGCCACTGTATGTAAGACACTGGGTAGAAGGGAGAGGCGTCTCTTCAGCTGGTTTTGTGTACAGTCTCTATGCGGCCAACCTCTGCAGAGAAGGGATGAGCAGGTGACAATAGCAGTGGGGCTGGAAAGGTCCCGTCTCCTCCGGTGATGATCACTGGCATCTACCACTAGAGAGTACTTGCTTTGCTTCTTCCGTCTCGCCCTCGTAAGGTGACATGGGAATCTGGTTCTTGCTGTGATGGGGCCTCAGGGGTCCTCTCAGGAAAGGACAGGTGAAACCGTGGCTCTTGCCAGGGCTGTCCTCTGTTGGTGGAATACTGGTGTATTCCTTGTTAAGACTCACCTCTCTCACAAAAATGCTCTTCTCAGTTTACAAAAGAAACACAACTTCTCCCATCTTCTATCAGAGATCATAACCCAAGGCCTAGATCTCAGAATATGGATGTTCGCAAAGTGAAAGACTAAAAAGGGTACAGATTGTTTTGCAAATCCAGTGATTCCCAATCCTCTAATTTCATAAAATGGATAGAACACCCAGTAGGTTTCTGTAGTTTGACCTGTGCCGTGAAGGAGTTGGAAGGACTCAGTGATACCGCGGCCACAAAACTTCCCTTCCCCACCTCACCCGTGTGAGCAGGGACCCCTCCATGCACAGAAGAGCCAAGCACGGTGGTGCATACCTGTAATTTAGCACTCTGTGAGGCTGAGACAGGACGATTGCAAGTGCAACCCAGCCAGGGAATTTAGTGACTTAGCAAGACTTTGTCTCCAAAAAAAGAAAAAAAAAAAAAAGCTCAGTGTGAAGGCCCTGTGTTCAATCCCCAGCACAATAAACCAAAACAGGGTAGACTCAGTGCTGCACGTTGGCTCACTGCGAAAATGACGTTAATCTACAGAAAGATGAAATAACCGGTGGGAAAAGCCCTCTTCATGTCAACGATGCGTTTTCAGTGAAGTTTTGCTATGTCTAATCGTTTGCATATTAAACTTTGTATGTTGTATGTCTATTGATCAAGCTTAATCCAGAAGAAAATCTAAAGGCTTAGACTATTGTGATTACAGAGTATTCCTGGAATGTGTTACAGAGACACAGTGATATAAAGCCTAGGGTAAGCAGGCTAAAATTCTGAGTGGGGGAAGAGGTATAAAAATACAAATTCAAAGAGTCAAAGGAAAAATGTAGCATTTCCTATTGTTTAAAAACCGCTTCATCCAAAAACAATAACAACAACAACAACAAAAATGCTCCATCCATTTAGGTTTTGCAAGGAGAGGGGTTTGCAAATGATTTTTATGTTTAGAGTTGTTTGCCTAAATCTAAAAACCTAGGTGACAGTTTTATTTGAAGATAAAACATGTACAGTATGCAAACACTGCTATCCTTTGCGTTTACTCATGATGAGAAATTTTAGAGGTCGATTTAGAAATGCACGAGGAGGCGTGAGACCCAGATTTTCCAAACTCACTCAAAAGGTGTCTGATCCTAACATTTTAAGATTGCTGATCTAAGACCACTAAATGATAAACTGTATCTAGAAGCACAGACTGCTACAGGGACCCCCAATCCTTTTTATTTTAAAAGCAATGTGACTTAACCATTAACTTCTGTGACACTGAACTTTTTGGAGGCAAATCTAAAAGCCATATTCTAGCCAATGTAAAGTTAAAATTTGCATGTTACATTCCAATATAATTATATTCAGGAATATAAAAATTTACAAAATTGGCATTTTAAAAAACCAATGATTTTTTTTTAATTTTCAAAAAATTCTCTTGAAGAGAGATTCTTTGACTTTTTAAAATTTTCTTTTGAGGAGAATAAAACCTAACAAAATAAAACAGAATAAAGCCTATCAAAACAAAACAGGGTAACAGGAAATCAACAATGGCTACCATAATACATCTTGTTACCTTCACAGTAGTTGTCTATGCCATCAGATATAGTAAATGTAATGGTCCAATAATGATTTAGAAATGAAACAAATGAAAGCCAATCAATCAAGAGTGAAGGAGTTTTATTGCCAGGCCTGGCGACGCAGTCTCTGTTGATGGATCTCGAGACTGCGCGCCTCACAACTAAGGGAGTTTACTTTTATAGAGGAGCAACGCAGCTGATTGGTGGGTAGGCTGATAAGAACACGGGGAGTGAGCTGGTTGGTCATTAAGGGTGGCAGGTGAAGCGTCATTCCGGGGAAAAGGAAACTTCTGTGAGAAACAGCTGAGGCTTATCTCGTGACAAGAACAAGGCCTTAAATCTAAAATGGCGGCGCATACAGAACAAGATAACGGCGCAGGTGGTTAGTGGTTAATCAGAGTATTACAGTAAAATCAAATAAAACAAAACAGAATACAATCAGAACAGAACATTGAATAAAACAAAAACAAAAACAAATCAGAACAAAACAAGTGAGAACAATATTGGATTTATAAAACAAGACAGAATGGAATTCCCCATATTTGCTACATTGCACACATCTGTCCTCCGAGTACCAGCTGGTGCCTTATGGGGGAGGAGAAGGGGATGTTTTTGACTCCCAGCCCATGCACCAGTCGGCTCACCGAGAGGGCAATCTGGCTTCTCTCTTCCTGGGCTCCCTATGGTTTGCACGGCTTATGGGAAGGGCGAATTCACTTCTTCTCATACTCCTCCCAGACCCAGCACGGCCTCTGGCAATTTTTTTGAGACAGGGTCTCATTATTAAAGTTCAGACTAGCCTTGAACTCACTATGCAGCCCTGGCCGGCCTTGTACTCACAGAGATCCTCCCACCTCAGCTTCCTGAGTGCTGGGATTACAGGCATGTGCCACCACGCCTGTTTTGAAGAGAGATTCTACACTGATCCTGTCTTAGGCATTTCCACATTTCTTAGTTTTCACTTAACTTTTAAAAACTGTATTTGTGAGCCTGTGTTTCATTATTAACGTGTCTTTATTTTAGTGTCAGTAGGGTGTGACTATGTGCACACAGAACGATGGGAATGAGCCACACGGATGTTGGTTGTGGCTGACACTAAATGCCAATGTAGAATTTGAACAAATAAAAATACTGTCTGGATGAATACAGCAATCTGCCTGGAGCTTTTTCTTTTTCAACTGCTGTTTACGTTTTATGGTCTGGAACTACACCAAGATGTCATTCAGCCAGGAGATAGACACAGTTACAATACTTTAAAAAAAATATGTTTCTGGTAGCTCAGTGGCAGAGCACTTGTCTGACATGCATGAAGCTCTGGGTTCAACCTCCAGTATCTAAAAAATAAATAAGTGAGTGAATAAAACTCTATCCTTTTATTCTACCTATCACATTTTTCTCTAGGCAAGTAAAAGGCAAAGGAGATTAGGTAGAACTGCTAAGTGCTCACTGGAAGAAATGAATTTGGCCATCACTCAAAGATACAGAATGAACATATGTCTACTTCCCTTTAACTCATGAGTTAATAAACATTGCAGCTTTAAACCAGAGTCTCCGGGTTAAAAAAAACAAAACAAAACATTGTAGCTGGTTCAGAGGAGAATCCAGAGAACAGCTTAATACTAGAGAATAGTCTGTTGTGCAGACAGACTAGTGGCTGTCTGGATTGTCTGGTTCTGCAGGGTCTCTTTCTTTGATTGGTTGAGTAATTCATGTGACGCCTCTCCAGGGAAAGGTAAATTGTGTCCTGCAGTGGTTAGGAATTTTATCCTTTGTTAATACGCTGTATCATGTCGATTGATTATCCTTGTAGTCCAGGAATGAATCTCCCTTTGTTCTCATGGTAAAGGATCTTTTCAATGTGCTTCTAAGTTTGGTTTGCTAGTATTCTCTTGAGAATTTTTGCATCTTTATTCATCAGGGACGTACAGTTGTGGTTCTCCTTTTCTTATGTTTTTTGTTTGTTTGTTTTTTGGCTTTGGTACCAAGGTGCCTCACAAAATTAATCTGGGCGTGTTCCTTCTGTTTCTGTCTTTTGGAAATGTCAGAGAAGCCAAATGAATTCTTTCAGTGTTTGGAAGAGTGCCAGACCTCCTGTCCGAGCTTTTCTTTCTGGAGATATTTTTGATGACTGCTTCACTTCCCTCACCGGTTATAGGTGTGTTCAGATGCTCAGTATCTTTACGATTCAGTCTCGGTAGGTTACGTGTTTCTCGAAATCCACCCATTCATCCTAAGTTATTCAGCAGGCTGTGGGTGCCGAAGTGTTTATAGCCTCATCTTTCAGCAGTAGCTGTGACACTGTTTGTAATTTTCCTCTTTCACTCTTGGTTTTCTTTGTTTAGCTGAAGTTTTCTCAAGTTTATTATCCTTTAAAAACAAACCACTTAGTTTTACTGTTTTTTTACTATATTTTTTATCATCTATTTTACTTCTCTATTTTTATTATTTTTTCTAACATTGGGCTTTCCTTGCCATTTTTCTAGTATCTTGAGATACAGAGGTAGGTTGTTTATTTGAGATCTTTTAAAATGTGAGTTAGGTCAGCAGCAAAGTGCCTGCTTGGCAAGCACAAGGTTCTGAGTTTGATTCCTGGTATCCCCCCACAAAATGTATACATTTTATCGACATAAAGGTCCCTTTTATTACAGCTTTTTCTATATTGGTATCATAAGTTTTATTATGTTGCATTTTGTTTTATATATATATATATATATATATATTTTTTTTTTGTACTGGGAATTGGACCCAAGTTCTCACACTTACCAGGCAGGCATTGTGCCGCTGAGCCATATCCCCTGCCCTAAAGATATTTTCTAATATTTATTCTTGGCCCCATGTTTGTTCAAGAATGGATGTTGTTTAATTTTCATATATTTGTGAAATTTTTAGTTTTCTTCTACCACTGATTTCTACTTTTATGCCACTGTAGTTGTGAAAGATGCTTGGGGTGACTTCAGTCTTCTTAAATCTGTCAGGACTTGTTTTGTGAGCCCTCCTGGCAGTCTGCAGACATTAGAGAAAACTGTGTATTAGCTAGTGTTGGGCAGGGAGTTCTATCTGTGCCTTGTAGGCCTCTTGGCCCCTGGGGTGATGTTCAAACCCTCCGCTCTTTCCCGGGCCCCACCTGAAAGCTCTGGAGCCAATAAAGGCTATGGCTCTTGTGCTGTTTTCCCTTCGGTTCTGCAGCCTCCTACATTTAGGTCCTTCGGTGTGACCACTATGTCTTCGTGATGAATTGGGCCATTTATCATCGTATGTCCCCTTGTCTCTCATGACAATTTTTGACTTAAAGTCTGTTTTGTCAAAGTCTGGCCCCCTCCACTCTTTTTGGCTGCACAAATTATCTTTTCCATTCTTTCACTTTCAGCAGAGATCTGCATTTAAATCTAAAAGTAAAATAAGTCTCTTATATTTGCCACCTAGTTAGAGTTTTTCTTAAAAAAATCCCATGGAGATACTTTCTGCCTTCTTACTGGGGAGTTCACCCCACTAATACTTGAAGATATCTATCTACAGGAAAGGAAGGTTCACTTCCTGTCGCACAGCACTCGGGCCTGCTCTCCTCTCTCGCTGCCTGCCTTCCTGTGTTCTGTTGATTCTCTTGTAGTTTTCTTGTGATTAACATGGGTGCACATCACACCTCTGACCCTCGTAACCATCTGTCCTAAGCTGGTAACACCCTCAGTTACGTACAAACACTCGACTTCTACTTCTCCCCACAAAGCTGTTCTTGAAGCCACAAATTACATCTTTTTATATTGTGTATCTATTAATTTATTTTTAGTTTTCAAAAACAGTTTTGTCCTTTATTCTAAAAAGTGATTTATACAGCATTAACATATTTTATATGTATCTATTTATTTACCTTGTCCAGTGAGCTTTATACACTCTTATGCTTTGTGTTTCTGTTTAGTGTCTTCATGTTTCAATTTGAAGGGCTTTTTTCTGGGTCCTGGGAGTCGAACTCATAACCTTGTGCCTGCCAGGAAGGCACTGTTGAACTCGAGGACTTTTAGTATTTCTTATGAGGCAGATCTTGTGATGATGAATTCCTTCAGCTTTTATCTAGAAGGTCTTATCTCTCCCTTGCTTTTATTTCAGTTTATTTTTCAGTGCTAGGGACTGTATCAAGGGCCTTGCACGTGCTAGGCAAATGTTCTTCCACTGAGCTACATCTTGACTATTTCACTTTCGAAGGACAGATTGCTGCACGTAGCATTCTAAGCTGCATTTTTTCTTTTAGCATTCTAAACATATTATCCTATTTCCTTCTGGCCTGCAAGAGCTCTGCCAAGGAAGTCACCAGTTCTTAGGGAGTTTCCCTCATATGTGACAATGCACTTTCTACTCTCAAAACTCTGACTTGTGACAGTTGGGTTATATCTCAGTGCGCACTTCTGGCAATTCTTCCTCTTTGAGTCCACTGGGCTTCTTGAATTTGTGTGTCCATTTCTTTCCCCAGAGTTGGGAAGGTTTAGTCTTTATTTCTTTAAATAAGATTTCTGTCCCTTTTTTTCCCTTGGCGATCTCTCCCCCTCCCCTTCCCTCCCTTCCCCTGCCCTCCCCTCCCCCTCTCCCTCTCCCTCCCTCCACTTATGCTGTCCTAGAAGCCAATTTAGGCTTCCTTTATTTCTTTTTCTTGCTCCTCTGGTTGGCCGATTCATGACTCATCTGAGCTCACTGACTGTTTCTCCTGCTAGATCAGGTCCTGCGGTTGAACCGCTCTGGTGAATTTTTAAACTTAGTTACTGTATTCTTCAGCTTATTCCCTGTTTGCTGAAATTCTAATGTAGTTTATGTAGAGTTTTCCTGAACGCATTAGTGTATTTATGACAGTTATTTGGAGTTCACATACTTCTATTTTTTAGGGTAAAATTCTGCAGTTTACTAATGTTCCTGTAAACGGGGCCATCCCCCACACCCAGTGTTTCTTTTTCATTCCTTATTTGAGTGGGTATCTGCTTGCCTGGAGAAAGCCCCATCTGGTCTCCCTGTCTTTGGAGACCAGCTTCATACAGGGCAAGAGCTTCCCGATGGCCCTGGGAGAGTCCTGGGCTTCCTGAACCATTCCTGCGGATGTCCTCTCTGTTCCACCCATAGACTCAGAGGTACTGCAGGCTCCCTTTTGCAGCTTATCATCTCTTGCTGTCTCTGTTGTCTGCCTCACCATGGTCTTTGAAGCAGCCTCACACACTCAGTCTTGTGTTCCGAGTGGTCTTCAGGAACCTGGAGTGTGTCAGGTCTCATCAGTGTCCAGCACATGCAAACAGTGGCCAGTCTCTTGGGCAAATTCCCAGGAAAGTTGCCCTGTTGGATGTCGTGTCTGGTCTCTCTTTTTCTTGAATTCTTGGAAAGAAGCTAAAAGATTAGAATTTCCTTTCTATCAAATGGCTCTATGCCTGGGGGGACTCTGGCAAGAGGTCTCATGTGTTTCCCTCTCAGCTTTTTTTTTTTTTTTTGGTACTGGGGATGGAACTCACAACCTCATTCTTGTAAGGCAGGTGCTGTGGCGCTGAGCTGCATCCCTGGCTTCAATGCCTCTAGTTTTGTGATCTCCTGGCAGTAGAATTACTGTTAATTATTACTGTTGACTCAGTATCTCCAGGGGAAGGAGGAGGGTCTGGGTTTCATTCCCTAAAGAGAATATATTTTTATAGACTAGAAATTATGTGACAGACGCACAAAGAAGGTGGGCCCTAACAAACTCATTTAAGGAGGGTCAGGGAGAAGAGGGGATGAGGGGAGGGACCAAGAAGAGTGGAGAAACAAAGACAAAGGAAAGTTGGGAGGGAAGAAAATAACCATCTCGGTATCAAGCAGGATAGAAATCCTGAAAAAGTAAGCAAAACTAGCACTCATGTTGATATCAAGTAGGGTTAATTTCAAGGGTCCAGGAAGGGCTTAATGCTAGAAAACAATTTTTCATCAGGAGATCAAGTGAACACCGATATACTGCAGAGACCTTTCAGCAACCGCGTTATGAGAAGGCACCAGCTTCCCTTGATGAAGAGAACTTACCAGATGCCACGTGCACTTAACGAAGCTGACACAAAAGCAGTCCCACTACTGTAAGAGCCGTGAAAGGGTACCTGTTACGCTGCTCTGCTCTAATCTTACAGGGGAAATCCTACTCAAAGAAAGAAGAAGAAAATAACTAAGATAAAACTTGGAAAAGATTTCAGAATCGACGTGACTTACAGACCATATAATCACCTACCCAGAAACTCAAAGGAAAAAAATCAGCCAATGCACAGTAGTCACAGTACAGCACGATGTCCAGATGCAAAAGTCTGTGAGCAAAATTCAAATATACTTCTGTTTACCAGCAGTAACCCATTGGAATAATCCTAATTGGAAATATTATGCCAGAATAAAGCTTATGTTTATTTAGAGCAGATCTAACAAAGCTGTTCAAGGCTTTATTTTACTTACTTATTTACTTACTGGTCTTTTTGAGACAGGGTCTCACTGTGCAGTTCAGGCTGGCCTTGAGCTCATTTTGTGGCTCAGGCTGGTTTCAAACTCGAAATGATCCTCCTGCTTCAGCCTCCCAAGTGCTGGGATTAAAAATGTGCACCCCCACACCTGGCTTGTACAAGAATTTAATACAGAAAACTATGTAGCTCATTCTGTAGTGCTGTGAAGCCTAGAGGAATTTTAACTAGCTGCAGCCGTGACTCACTTGCTTGGCTCCTGGTGGGTACCAAAACTTAGTGAAATGCGCCATGAGAGCTGGGCATGGTGGTGCCTGCCTGTAACCCCAGCACTCCGGGAGGCTGAGGCAGAAGGACTGCATGTTCAAGCCTAACCTGGGCAATCAGTGACTTAGCAAGAACTTGCCTAAAAATAAAAAATAAAAAAAGGCTTGGTATATAACTCGGTGTAAAGGACCTGGGTTCAATCTCTGGCAGGGTATTAAAAAGCCCAGGAGCCCCGGAGAGGCTTTGCTCAGCACAGTCACAGTCACCTGCCCTCACCCACCCCTCTGAGCACTGGGAGGAAGACACGCCCCCTTTTCCCTCTGTCTCTTTTTCTTTTCTGTTGCTTTTGTTTTGCTTTGTTATTTTATTTTCCTTAATTATTCCATGTGCTGGGGACGGAGGCCTGGATCTTGTGCTGGCGGTTGGGTGCTCTATCACCTCGCTACATCCCCAGCCCAGCTGGGAGGTCTGAGCCAGCCCTGGCCACCACCCAGTCACGCTCGGTCCCTGCTGGCTACCGCAGCGTACAGCATAGAGCACAAACCTCCCAGCCCCCAGCCGTCGATCTGCCCGAACACAGGCCCACTGTGAGGGGTGTGAGGTCCTGCTCCCGCAGACACGCTGCAGCAGCAGAGAGAGAACACAGCTTTCGCTGACCCCACACCCGTGCGAGTCTAATCTCCATACCTACCACCTGTCAGGCTGTGCATGGCTGACAAGCTGGGAGGTGCGTGCCACGGTGGAGCTCTGTCATCTTAGTCCTGTTTCTCTCCATAAAGCACCTCAGTCCAACTGGAGGACAAGAGTGTCACGCCTGTCACCATGACTGGAGCTACTAGTATCAGAAGTTCTTTTAAGTAGCAGGAGCAGTGTTACCTATCACCTGTTGAGGGGTAACTACTCACACCATAGGAGTAACCACAGAGCCTGGATGTCACATACTCTGATGACTGCACAGGTGCCAAATTGCGAGTGTCCCCACTTTTGCAAGACCTGCAGAAGTAGTGGGGTCTGTCTTAGTTACTTTCCTTAGAGAAGGAGAGGTCTTTTTTGGGCTCACATTTCGGTCTGTTGTCGGCTGGCTCCGAGACAGAAAGGCATGGTGAAGAGAAAAAGCTGCTCATCTCCTGGCAGCCAGGAAGTAGAGAATGTAAAGGGAGGAGGCAGGAGAGGAGACAAACCTTTCTAGGTCACACCCCCAGTGACACTGTCTTGTGACCAGACCCCAACTTCTAGCATCAACTTCTAGCTCTGCACCTCCAGAGTGCAACTGCCTTTCATGGCCCTGACTATTAGAACATGAGTCTTTGGGGTGACATCTAGGCAGGCACCATAACAGGGACTCTGACTCTGATGTGGTACCCACTGTCCCTAAACCCACTACTCAGAGCCAGAGAAATTATAGGGAGATTACTCTATGGTGTAGTTGGAAATAAACTCAGTATTACACACCAAATGGATACCCAGGACATATCATTAGGAGAAAGCTGATTAAGAAGGTCCTCACATAAGAGCAGAGATTGCAGGTCTCAACATAAAAACACAAGAAATGAAAAGCAAGGTGATGTGACATCTCCTAGAGCTGACAGTAACAGGCTAGAAAGTCACTCAAGTGGATGAAATACCTGATAAAGAACTTAAAAGAATTTTTTTTAAAGCTCAATGAAATGCAAGTGAATACAGATGAGTAATTGAGTGAAGTAAAGAAGATAGTGCAAGACATGATGAGAGATTCAACAAAGAGAGACATTTAAAAAGAACCAAATGGATATTTTGGAAATGTAAAAATTCAAGAAGTCAGATAAAAATTCAGTTGAAAGCCTCAACAAAAGACTAGAGCAAACAGAAAAAAGAATATTGGAGCTGAAAGTCAGATCTTTTGAAATGTTACATTTAGACAGACAGACAGACAGGCAGACAGCAGACAGACAGAGGAAGAGGGGGAGAATGAGGATGGAAGAGCACTCCAGGTCCGCGGGCACCGTGAAAAGACCAATGTCCATATAACTGGCCTGCCTGAAAAAGAACTAATAGCTGAGGGCATGGAAAACACAGTCAATGAAATAACAGCAGAAAGTTTCTCAAATCTTGGGAAAGACATGGATATTCAGATGGAGGAGGCCTTTAGAACCCCAAGTAGATACGGCCAGAAAAACGTTAGTCTACTATATGTTGTAGTCAAACTGTCAAAAGTACATCACAAAGAAATAATATTAAAATATTAAAAATGCTGAGCTATCTTTAAAGGCAAGCCAGTCAGATTAACAGCAGATTTCTCAGCATAAACCCTAAAGGCCAGGAGGATATGAAATGCTGTTCTTATAATTCTGAAAGAAAGTAACTGCCAACCCAGAATTTTATAGCCATCATGGTTATCCTTCATAATGGAAAGAGAAATAAAAATCTTCCAAGCAAGCACATGCTAAGGGAATTTATGATACACATCAGCATTATAAAAGATAATTCAGGGAGTCTTATAGTCAAAGAAGAAGAAAAATAACCACCAACAGAGTCATATAAAAGAATAAGTCCCATTAAAAGAATAGATACGCAAATGAGGGGTAGGGAAGAATCAAACAGTATGATACAATAAACCATCAAACCACAAAGGTGAATGAGAAGAAGAGACAGGATATTTAAAACAACTAGAAGACAACAAATTGACAGGACATAGTACCTTTCAATAATAACTCTGAATATAAATGGTCTTTATTTTCCAATTAAAAGACACAGATTGGCTGAAACATTTTTAAAAAATCAAACAATATACTATTGAATCCACTATGGGAACCAGTGGGGGAGATTTCTCAAATCTTAAAATAGAAACTCCATTTGATCCAGCCATACCTCTCTTGGGTTTATTCCCCAAAAGAGTTAAAGGACATAATACTATTGTGAAATGTATATGCCTGTATTTATAGCAGCACAACTCACAATGAATGAGCTGTAGAAACAGTCTAGATGCCCCTTGACAGATGAATGGATAGAGAAAATATGATACACACACACACACACACACACAATGGAATACTATTCATTCATAAAGAGTGAAATTATGTCAATTGTAGGAAAAATGAATGGAAACCTGAAACCATAATGCTAAGTGATATAATCCAGACACAGAAGTTAAATATTGCATGGTCTCTCTTATATGAGAAACATAAAACACAAATAAATGAGTTAAACAAAGGAGGGATGGCAGAAAACAAAAAAGGCAGATATGTTTTGGTGATGGAGAAGGTGGTGGGGGTATATAGGCAAATGGGTTGGTGGGTGGATTATGAAAATGATCGAAGTGTGTTATAGGCATTATGTATGTGGCAAACAAAACCCATTAATCTGTAGAATCAACAAAAGAGCAAAAGACTAAAACACATTTTAAACTATTAAAAACTCTTCAACATGTCATTCAGAATACATCCTACAAACTTAATTTCTCATGGTCTCTTGAGAGCTTTGAGAAATCCTTCATTTCCTGGTCGCTAACTGCGTGCCTGTCTTCAATAGCTGAGATCCTGTCCTCACACCGGCCTAATCTGCTTCCAGTACTTTCCATGGAGTTTTTGTTCTCCTGGGTATCTTCTTAATCTGCTTTATGGATTCCGTTTCTTTCCTATGCTGGGCCTCCATAACATTCTTCAGATCGTCTATTTTCTTGCTTGTGTCTGCTCTAACGTCGCTAAGCATGGTGTACATTTGGGTAACTTCTGCAGTGATGCTTGTAAGTTGCCTATGGTGGGTTGCTTTATTGGTAGTGTTTAGGACCCCTAGGTGATGACGGCTTCTCTGAGGAATCTTCCAGGTGCAGCTGGTTTTGGGTTTGAGTCTGTTGGCAGATCCTACCTCTTCAGTCTGTCGGAGATGAGAAGTTGTTGCTTGTTTGATCCAGGCTCTGGTTCTTGGCGCTGGACCTCAGTATTTCCTGTGACCCTGGGTCAGTCTCAGTCATGGAGTACCAGGAAACGACAGCATCAGCCAGTGCTGCTCCCTATACTGCCGCATCTCTCTGCAGAGGCCTCCAGGGTCGCCAGCCAGCACTGCCACTGTGACGGTGCATCCCCAGGCTCAAACAGCTCCTCTTTCACAGTGAGTTCCATCCAGGGTGAAGGTGCTGCCGGCCACCCCATCCTATGAATTTATAAGAAAGACAAGCAAGCTGAGGGAGAAATGGGAAAAAGATGGCCATGTCATTCACACGAGAGGGAACTCAATGGTCTGACAAACATCGGGAAAATTCTGTTTGGAGTAGTACTTACAGAAGTGGTAAGATCTTAAAAAAATGATACCAGAGTTTATTCATCAAAATGAGAAGTGAGAGAGTTCTGGGGTGGTGCAGGGAAGCTCATATCTGTGGTAGGAAGGTGGCTTTGCACAGCGGCTTTGGAGGGCTGGTTACCGGTGTGGTCAGTAAAAGCCCATCCGTGGTCAGTAAAAGTCATCCTGTCTCCCTTCACACTTTTCCGTATTGGTTGGAGGTAGCTGTCATGGCTTAAATCTGCAATGTCCCCTGAAGTCTCGTGTCCAGAGTGGGGCTTTTGGACACTCATTGGATCATTGGGGTGCTGCACTGACCAGTGGATTCACCCGTGGATGAGCTCACATGCTGTTGGCAGGTGGGGTTTCATTGGTGGTGAACTGCTGAGGGTGTGACCTCGAAGGGTACCTTGTCCCCAACTCCTCTCCACTTCCTGCTGCTATAGGTTGAGTAGCTTCCCTCTACTACGCTGTTCCTGTTATAGATCCTACTGACCATGAACCGAATTCCCATAAACCATGATCCAGAATAAACCTTTCCTCCTTTGAATGTAAGTGCCTGGAATTTTGCCCCAGTGATGAGGCAGTGATGAATACAGCAGCCATAGCTCCGCTCTGGCCAATGGAGGTGAGAAGATATCTCTGAATTAGCTTTTGGTAGGCTTTAAAACGGAACAGACCCAGCTTGCATTTCCCTAGAACCTTGTTTACTTTCTCTTTCTTGCTGTAATAATGCCTCAGGTGTAGCCATCTTCTAGGTCCTGAAGGTGAGATACACTGGAGCGAAGATCTACCCCAGTAGATCTTCAGGGGCTGGTCCCTGAAGCCACCACTGAGCTGCAGCATCCCACACCTGAGGACTTCTGAACCCTTGGTTATATGCAAACAACAGATCTCTGTTCCTTTAAGTACTTGTTATGCAATTTTAAAATACCAAGCTGCTGAATGCTTAGTAAATAGTATCTATTAAAATTCCAACTCTGCTTCTGCGTATGCATTATAGACTTGTTTGCACGTGTATTCAAGGAAATGTCTGCAACCTCACGCATGGTTGTGCTATTTGCTAAATCGGCACACTAGAAACAAACTGAAGCAACTAGAGATGGCTAAATCAACTAGCATATTTGTGTGTTAGTGGCCTGGAATACTACACAGCTGTTAAGAAGAATTAGGTATATCTACTTATTTGATGGGCACAAAAAGGCACAATACAAAGCTATGATTGTACCAGGGAGTAGCAAACATCCTTTTTTTTTTAAGGAAAGACCTAGGCTGGTGGCCACCAGGTCCCCTTGCTGAGCCTCCTCCCTTACAAGCACATTGCTGCCCATGTGTACCAAGGTGGGGAGGAGGAAGAGACTCCAGTGTTAGGCCTTCTGGCTCACAGAGCTCACCCTCAGAGGCAGATAAGCCAAGGCTACGGCTACGGCTTTGCGGGCAGATGGGAGAGGCAGCCGTACCCAGGGGAAGGCAGGTTTTAACTTTTTACAAGGAATGAGCATGAGTTAGCATTGCAGTCAGGGTTTGCAAGGAGAACAATTTCATACTGGACACAGAATTTATAATATTATTTTATGATGGTCCCTCAGAGTTAAACACAAATACAGGAGATCTGTCCACAACACTAAAAACCTAGAAAATACAGCCTAGGGCCTGGATCCCACAGCAATGCCCTGCATGCGTCCAGCTGAAGACTCAGAGCCCACGACAATGACTTGTGCAAGTCTTTTTCATGGATCCGCACTGGGAAGGCCCAAAGGTCTGCGGTGGAAGATAAAAAGTCTGTGCCATTGGACAAAGAGTCTGTGCCAGCAGCTGAGGGTTCCACACTGGAGCCAGGAAGAGGCACTCAAGATGAGGACCAGGGCTTCCCCAAAAAGTACCACAGCCATCCTCAGTGACAATGAGGTCCCGAGCTCCTCCAGTGAGGACAGCAGCTGAGATCATATCAATATCAGGAAGCCAGCATGACAAGCTTCTCCTGGAGACTGAATAGCACACATCTTCCCCTCTGGAGCCAGGAAGCGATATTCAGTGTGGGGACCAGAGCTCCCCCAAAGTGAACGGCAGCCATCCTCAGCGACCAGGTCCCGAGCCCCTCTGATGACAACAGCTGAGTTCGTATCAGGGGCGCCAGCATGACAGGCTCCTGCAGGAGAAGCCACCCCACCACTTAGAGAGCCTACAGCGCTACGCTTCCTCTCAGGTCTCCTTTTGGGCTGGAAATGGTCTTCAGGTGGGCCGTCTACGCGCAGCACCATGCTGACTGAGTGCAGCTGTGTGAAGCTGACCACCAGTTACCAATCCGCTACAGTTAGCAAAGCTCCCACTCAGAACAAGGCCTTTCCCCGTCCTCGGGGAGGGGAGGCACCTCCTCCGTTCCCAACAGCGCTGGCTCGGGCAGCACTGTGTTGCTTCCGGAGTCGGAGGCAGTGCAATCCCTAGAGTAAAAACCACAACTCTGCAAAGCACAATGCTCTGATGGTGGCTTTCCCGTGTTGGCTCTGCCATGAAGACAGCGATGGCCGGTACACAAGGAGAATTACCTGTCCTTAGGCAGTGCAAATGGCTCCTTAGGCTCTGAGAAAATGAAGAGTAAAATATTTATGATGCATTTTGTAAATAGTTTTGGACTGAGCATTGTGCTTACTGCAACATCAAATTCCATTTGAATTCACTGAAATGTTTTCCGTGTTGCTCATTGAATACTAGTGTGGGCCTCGAAACATCTGCCCACATTTACAAGATTAATGCTGGTGCTTTTTCAGCTGTATCATTGTGCACTGTAATTTGTGCCACTGTTCAACGAAATACATGTTTATCTGCTTGCACAATGGCTACTGGTGCTGGAATTTCCCGAACTGGTTAGACTTTGCTGCATGGCTTACTGACATCGGCTGTATTTTGCATGTACTGGGGAGGAACCTCTTCATATGTATTTTACTTTCAGTGCCTTCACACTGAGCTTCTTCCTCACCCCACCCCCTTTTTAAAATGTATTTTGAGACAGGGTTTCACTAAATTACTAAATTGCTAAATTTCCCTGGTTGGATTTAATCTTGGGACCCTCCTGCCTCAGCCTCTGACTGCTGGGGTTACCAGCATGTGGCACCATTCCTGGCTTCTGCCTTTTTAGTCACCTGTGTCCCATGAACGCCAGTGCCAGTGTATCCTTTCATACTACTGCATGTCAGGTTACCTACTCCTCAGGGGTCCGTCTGTCTGGTTGTTAGCTACCTAAAAGAATCACTGGCAGAAAAACATATTTTTTTCTTTACCTAGGGAATTTTATGCTGATATTTCAATGTTGGCAGGTTATTGCTGAGCACCTATAATGTAGGATTTCCTCCTATATTCTACAATATATATGTACAAGATAAAATTTTCTTCTCACAATTCACAATAACTTCTAGTACATGTATACCAGGAAAATGCTTAATTTTTATAGATATATAATATATATAGAGTGACTATACAATTGATTTTACAGAGATGGGACAATTTTAGAGTGAAGGAGGGTTACTATTAAAAAGTCATATGAGATTACAGGAATAAAATTGGAATTGTTGGCCTGGTGTGGTGGTACATGCCTGTGGTCTCAGCACCCAGGAGGCTGAGGCAGGAGGATTACATTGAGTTTGAGACCAGTTTGTGCTACAAAATGATTTCAAGGTCAACCCAAATTTCTTAGTGAAACCCTGTCTCAAAAAGAAAAAAAAAATCGTTCTGGGCAAATCGGGACATATGGTTACCATATTAATATTCTCACACAGTTCTTTGTCAGTAAATAGGGAATATATTAGCAGATCATTGTGATGTACAATCGAGAAACACAATTGGAGGAAATATGGAACCGTGGGTAGAAGACAA
Source organism: Hydrochoerus hydrochaeris (assembly GCA_004027455.1). Lineage (NCBI taxonomy): Eukaryota > Metazoa > Chordata > Mammalia > Rodentia > Hydrochaeridae > Hydrochoerus > Hydrochoerus hydrochaeris. The sequence goes on along the minus strand of PVLA01003876.1, from coordinate 178,332 downwards.
CAGTGTGGAGAAACACAATGACCCCAGCCCTGCCCTCCATACAAAAGTAACAACAGAATTTGGGGGATGCTGATAAAAGGGGTCTTTAGACTGACCGGAAGCATTCTAAATTTTTACAAGAAATACTGACACATATAGTATTTGGTTACTTTTAAATCTATGTTAAAAAATTAAAAAGTTTTCTCCAGGTGCCCATCAACGGATGCATGGAGAGTGTGAATGTGGCGCATGTGCATGATGAAACACTCATCCGTCGATAAGAAGGATGGAGCCCTGTCATTGATAGCGATGGGAGAGGCTGTGAACGACATTATATTTAACAGAATGCAACGCAGAAAGACAAACACTGTGTTCTCACAGATGGGCGCTAAGGACGTTATCTCAGGGAAGCAGAGAGTGGCCTGGTAGTGTCTAGGGCTTGGACGGCTTCGGGGAGGAGGAATGGACAGAGGACAGTTAACAGGTACAGGACACCCCTGAATAGGAGAAACAACTTCTAAGATTCGTAGAACAGTTGGGCAGCTGTGGTGGCAACATTTTAAGATTATTTTTCAAAATGGCTGGTAGAGAAGATCTCGAAAGTTCCCAACCCAAGGAAGTGGTTTGTGGTGATGGACATGCCACTTACCCTGATCTGACCGTCACATGTGTACTGGAATGTGTCCCATTTGCGTGTGTAACAGCTTGACCAATATGTCATTTCAGCTGGACTGCTCAGCTCTTCTCTTCATTGTGGATAGACTGCCGTTTTTCTCGGGCCTCTAACTGAAAAAAGTCGTATTTTCTATTGAGAGCTCAAAAACATCATGGAACTGAGGTTTTAAAAGCACAGGAAACAAACCAGCACCTATTGCATAGCCTCAAGTCAATGAGACATTGAGGGTCGCTATCTGTATATCAAGTTCCCGCATTCCAGTGCTGTGTGGCTAATGCTTCCTGAACCCTCCTCTTGGCTGTCTGAAGCTCGGCTAGCACCTCTTGCATCTCCTCCCCTACACCACAAGCCGCCCCTAAGACTGACTCTTCACGTCTCCTCCGGGAGCAGCTGTTCTTAACGAAGGGTTCATGTGAACAGTGCCCCGCTTGGTTACAAAAGGCCATGGTGCCATTTAATCAATACCACCTCTCCCCCAAAGATAAGGATGGAATGTATTATCTCCACCTTACTTAAGGGACATTATTATTTGCTCAAAGTCACAGTGCAAATAAGAAATGCATCTTAGACCTCAGGACGGTCAAGCAAGTGCATGATCTCCACTCCCACAGGATTCTTTTCCACTCGGAACAAAAGCATAAGGTACTCCAGCGTTTAGCGATAGCTCACACTCTGAAGCATCTTGAAAAGGTTCACTTTGCTGTGGGAGATTTTAAATACCTAAGGGCAGCTCTACAAGCTGGACTTTGTATTTCCAGTACTGTATTTGAGCAGATTTTTATCAGGTCTATGCTCCACACATCCAGAGTGGTGTAAGACCGCGGGGAGGCAGTGTCAGTGGGGACCACTTCCTGGGCTCCGCTGTCAAGAATCTGATTTACAGAGGAGATTAACAGACATGCAATATGATCCGTGTTAATACAGGACAAGGTTAGCTGCAAAACCAAGTCATATATTTTGGGAGGACACCCCTGGGGTGATTAACCAGGTGTCTAACATACCAGACTCCTGGCAGTATAACTGGGATTTAAGCAGATTAATTCCATCCCCTGCAGCAGCCAGTGCTTACTAGGGAGGCAGATTTAAAGCAAGATACACAAATATATCAGAATTTACAAGGCTGACTCACAAGGGCCGCCTGCAGAGCCCCCTGGGTGGGGAGGAGAGCAGGGGGGCTGTCCGTGCGTGCGTGCGTGCGTGCGTGCAGCGTCCTGCATGCACCTCCTTCCGGAGGCCTAAGGCTGTAGCCCCTGCAGTGCAGTTCTGAAGGGTTTGTTCTGGAAGCCAAGAGACAAAGTCCAAGGCGAGGGCGAAAACTGAAGGAGGCAGCCTTCCTTCTTTCCTCCCCTTGAGTTCAGTCAGGCAGCAAGCCTGTTGCGGGTGCCACTCGCGCCCAAGTGGATCTTCTGTGTTCAATAAAACCCTTCAACCACACCCAGCATTAGGCTAATTCAATTTAACTGGGCATTTCTGACTCACATGGACACAGTTAACTATCACCCTCACCCTTCATCAGCCCTACCCCATACATGATCAAATAAGGCTTTGATTGTTGATGCAACTTAAGGGTTTGTGTACCAAAAGTTGTTGCTGAGTGACTCATTTTTTTTTTTGCAAGGCATTGTTTACTTGCCTGTGTAGTTTGTGAGAGGCTTGATTCTGAATACTGCCGTGTTAAAATGCGAAAGTACCTTAAATGTGGCAGTTAAGTTTGGTTTCTGGATTCAAGTGGACCTGGCTCAAATCTAAGCTTTGGCCCTTACCAGCTGGGTGACTCTGGGCACCTTTGGGTAAGATACCACAGGCCCTTTTCCTCCCATCTAAATTGGGGAGAGTAACACACCTACCTCTTAAAGTACTGAAAAAGTGAATCGAATCTAAGAAACCAAGAGAAGGTCACCCTGAGTAAGCTCTCAGCAGACAGTAGCAATTAATGGCTAGGGATATTCAGCAGAGCAACTTAGCTAACGGGCGATGGTTTAATGGTCATCATTATCTTCATGCTGAGTATGTTGAGCAAAACCCTCAGGGCCTGTATTCAGTGGGGGGTGTTGGGCTTCCTCTAGCAACATGACAAATAGTTCTCTTGAGAAGCAGAACAGGATCTCAAATGACCCATGTTAGCTATTCAAGACACTAACACTTAGGGACCCTGAGAAGCACAAGAAAAGCCATTTTCATAGCAATGTTTACAATGAATACATTGGTAAGAAAGTACTTTACTTTTAGATCTAGGCTAAAATAGGCTCCACTGGAAAACTGGAGAAAAAGATACCTAGTGTATTTGCTAGTGTTAAAATCCTATGTATTTGTAATGAATATTTAAATGATTTGCATGCTTCAACCAGCTATGTTAAAAATAAACATTACTGCAGATAGATCCTTTATTGGCTAAAAGACTTCCCCAGATCACCTCACTCCATGTAATTTCTTTGCGGTGAGCCAGCTTTGGCCTCGGTGGTAACTATTTAAATTCCATGACCGACGCATTTTTCCTGGTGTACAGCGGTTCTGTAACAGACACTTCGAGGCCGGGCCTGCAGATGCCCAATTGGTGACTTATTTGGTTAGATTTTCCTTAGCAAATAAATGGGGTGGCAAAAAAAGCTCTGAGATGGAGCCTCTCCCAGGCCTGGAGAAATCAGCGCTGGGCTGCAGAAAGGCGGTAATAGGAGGGCATTGAAACTAAGTCCTTTTGCAAATCCCTCCTCTTCTTCCAGACACTCAAAAAGGGTACTTAGCACCTGCTGTAGCAAAGCACACTTAGGGACGAGCCATGTGGAATTCGTAGGTCTGGTCCTGAGCAGCTCACAGGAGTTGTGTGTTTGGTATCCGGCAGCATCAGCCCCTGCTCATTGAAGGTGAAAACCCTGGAGTGTGGGTGCCTGACCAACACAGACCTGTGAAGCAGAAGGGCTGTGGGCAGCGTTTGCAGTCTGTGTACACGCACAAGTCCTTTATTCCTTTGTAGTAAAATGTACGTGACAAATAATTCTGACATTGTGTGCTTTGATGACCCTTCACCCCATCACCATTTTTCTGACAGTGACAGTAAAAGGACTAATTTTAAAGATTCCTGCTTTGCTGTTTGCATGAGGTCACTTCTTTGGCATCCCTATTTTTAACTCGAGCCTCTAACATTTTTCTTAGGTAGAGCTGAGAGGCACAGGCTAAGAGGAAAGGATAATTAAAAATCAGCTGTAGTCTCTGATAAGTGTCTACCTGGTGAATAAATGTGTCTATCCAGTCAACAAGCCATTTACTGAGCAGTAAAGGAGTTGTTCTGGGCTCTCTGGATGCAAAATTAGACAAAACAAATGTGGCTCCTGTCCTCCTGGGTTGTCTGTTTCCTGGGGAAGAAGTCACTTTTTAATTTTATTATAGAATGAGCGAATTTGAACTAGACTGCTGTGGCAAATTGAAAACGGATGGTCAACTTAAACACCTGCCGAACTGACTCAGTGTGGTGCTGAGTGCGGATGGCTCTCCTGAGGACGCTTCATAAAAAGGAGACCTGGAGAGGAGGAGGAGTTGTGTTGTCATTTGGTGCTGTTGGTGCTCCTGTTGCCGTGGGTTCTCCTGGAGGAACTTACTGAGCTTCTTCCCTGATACGAACTGGGCTGTTCTCATCATTGGAGGACCTCAGGACCTTGTCACTGGGAATGGCTGTGGCTCACTTTGGGGAGCTCTGGTCCTTACGCTGAGCATTGCTGCCTGGCTCCGGAGGGCGAGATGTGTGCTGTTCAGCCTCCAGGAGGAGCTCGTAAACTGGCTTCCTGATATGTACTCAGCTGTTCTCATCATCGGTGGATCTCGGGACCTCATTGCCGCTGAGGATGGCTGTGGTACTTTTTGGGGAGCCCTGGTCCTTATTTTGAGCATTACTTCTTGGTTCCAGTATAGAACCCTCAGCCTGCTGGCACAGATCCTTCATCCCACTGGCACAGACTTTCTAGCTTCCACCGATGACCTTGGGGCCTTCCCTGCGCATATCTATGAAACAGACTTTTGTGAATCCCTGTCGTGTACTCTAGGTGTCCAGCTGGACTCGTGGGAGGCATTGTCATGGGCTCTAGGTCTTCAGCTGAACTCATGCAGGATATTACCATGGGATTCAGCTGGACTCTTTGGGGTCTTTAGTGTGAACTGTATATTTCCTGTATTTGACTCCTTGAGTTTTATAAATAATACTGTAAATTATGTGCCCTGTATTCTCTTGTTATCCTTGCAAACACTGACTACAACTGCTTAAAGACACACAGATCCCAAATACACATGATTTGAATAAACACAATTTAAGTGAACATGATTTTAAGGCAATTCACTTGATTCAGGGAGAAAAATGCAAGCAAATGTCACCTAGAGGTCAAGGGGAGCCCCTCTGTAAAAGGGCCCAGAGTTCAACAGGGGGTGACTCTTTGCAAAGCACATGTGTGCTCACCTGCATACAGATGCTTATGGATGGTGGAGAACGTTTCCCAACTGCTGGAGAAAAACCCAACTCAAAGCACCACAAGCAACAAGGAAAATGTGCTGAGCCTCACAGGGCATGGTGATGGTGGATGAGGTAGCACAGGCAGCTGGGTCATGGAGCCAAGGTGGTGCCAGCCAGGACCATCTGTTTCACTTTCTTGGCTATGATTTGACAGATTCCAGGAACTCAAGAACCAACAGTCCCTGCCTTCAGGACAGAAGGACCAGATAGTACATATCTGTCCTCCCAATGAAGCAATCCCAGCAGGGAGAGCATCTTTGGAGGGCTCTGGGAGAAAGGTTTAAATAGAGGATGCTGAATGGTCCATCGAGGCCCAAGGCTTGCAGTCAGGATGGATTCCTGCTGACTGGCCAGACCTGTGGGTAGCAGTCAGCCCAGTTCCTTTCCTGAAGGTGTGGGAACTACCAGAGCAGGGTCATTTTTGAAAGTAAGAGATGTCAGCAGACAGTGAGGGGTTTAATAAGACACAAACTGCTGGCCAGCTGGTGGGGACACTGTTAGCCGTGGAGTCCAGAGATGTGCACTGGGGCTGTGGCTGGGGAACAATCTGCAGGGTTCTTCTTCCTCTCCTTCTCTAAGGCCAGATGCACTGAGGGCTTGGAAAGGACAGTAAGGTAGGCGATGCCCCACTGGGTGTCAGTGATCCAATTACATCTCTGACAAAGCAGTGCCGGCTGCGTCATAACACACCGTTAGGTGACTTGAACAATAACACTTCCGAAAACAGCCCCAGCCCAGACTTGCACAAGGGCATCAGTTAGGTTATTTGGTGCCAGAACCAGCTGTTTGGTACTGTTCGTAATGCGGTGCTGTGTGCCTCCATGAGCAGAAGCAGCACTGGGAGAATCCCACCAGGGCCGCCGTGTACCTGCCAGGCCTCGCTTCCTCCTTGCAGAGAGAACCGCTAGGACACGGCCCTCAGCTTCCGCCGCAAGGCTCTTGGCTCATGTGGCTCAGGCTCCTTCCTTCCCTGGTCCTCCAGCAGGTCTTGGCTCACTCCCGGGTGCTCCTCGGAGCAGTGCCAAGGCAGCTGAGCCTGCCGGGGTGGCTGATGTCCAGGCTTCAGGGGGCGCCCCCATGTGCACTCTGACCAAGGCCGAGGGAAGGTGAGGGTGGCAGAAACCCTGGAACTGACGGAATTCCTCAACTGCAGCAGCTTCCGACCTCGGAAAGCGTGACGGTTACCTTGTGGTGTCAACTCGGACAAGAAACACCTAGCAGATGAGTTCATCACAGCTCTGGGTGTGTCTGGGTGATCAGCTCACTGCAGGAGGAAGACTCACCCCGGATGTGGCTGTGTTGGGTGAGCAGTGACGACCTCATACAAGAACACAGCCAGCCTGGATTTGGGGTCTCAGGTGGGACCTCCTGGAGTAACTCCGAAAGTCCAAGTCCAGCTTTTTGAGATGGGTCTTGAAGGATAGGGTAGGGGGTTAGTGGGATGGGCTTAGGTGAGACGGGGCGACGAGGGTGTGTGACATTGGGGGGTGTGAGGATGGCTGACTACATGGCTATATCAACAGGCCCTGTGACCTGGCTAGCGGGTGTCATGTCCTAGCAGAGTAGGCCTTGTTCTTGGGCTCAGGCATCTGCTGAACAACTATTCTAGGAACCCCGGCAGCTGGGGAGGGGGAAATCAGGCAGCTAACAGATTTGTAGCCCGGATGGAATAAAAAGGAAAGGAAGTCATCTTACTTTTGCTTCTTTGAAGGAGCCCCAGCCTCGGACACTGCCTTTGGATTTCTCATCCCCGGACTGGCTCCCGGTGCAGACTTCCCCTGCAGGTCCAGGGCAGACCCTGTGGCTCCTCCATCTGGACTCCTGGGGGACTCTGCAGTGAACCCCAGGCCTCTGGCTTTGGCTGGACCTTCCGGCTCTCCAGCACAGAGGGCCCTTTTGCTTTCCCCTCCCGACTCTGCGGGTGGCTGCTGTCACCTACATTGTAGGTCCTTTATATCTGTAACGTACACTTTAGATTAAACCTGTTACTGTAGTGAACCCTAATGACACAGCAGGGAGTTCCCTTTCAGGTGACAGTCCTTTCAAGCAATCAGCTTTCGGCAGAGGCACAGGGGGAACACAGATCACTTTCCACTCTGCCCACGTGGCAGCGTGTGACCGCTGAGGCCATGTCATGGAAGACGGCGAGGCTTGGATAGAGGCCCGTGTGGTGGGGGACAGAGGCTCCCGCCCAGGCTCACGGACGAACCATCCTGGAAGTGGATCCTTCAGCTTCAGCCGAGGCTCCAGCTGACTGCAGAACTGGCTGATCTCATGGGATGGGCCCCACCGGAGGCCAAGGAAAGCTGCACCCACATTTTCGTGCCACAGAAACCTGGGGTGCTGCTTAGGGCAATGGTATGTTTTAGGATGATTTGTTATGTAATAATACACAGCTGATAAGAGAGGGATTAGAAGCTTTGAATTCATGGGAAGAAAACAAACTGAGTTTCAAGGAGGGGTGGGTGAGTGTGTCACACACAGGCTGATAATAAAGCCCATACCATGATCATGGATTTCATTTAGATAATTAATTAGGCAAAAAAGTGACAATAAACACCTTGCCATGTGCAGTCACCTTTGGTCTAAAAAAAATACCAAGTACCTAAGAGCCAGGATGCCACTGGAAACATCTCCAAAGCGGGTCTCACTGAGCATCCCCTCTGTATCGGGGACCTCATGGGGACGTGTAATGTCACTCTTAGCCTGAGGCTGCAGGGGGCTGAGAAATCTGCCCGAGAGCACTGTGGGTGCTCACTGAAGTCAAAAGCTTTTTAAAAAATTAAATTAAATTAAAATTTCAAAGACGATAAAGTCAAGGAAAATAAAACAATAAAACCAATAAAAAATAAGCCAGTATAAGTGATCCAGGACTTCAAAATTTTACAATATCAGCAACAGTTCCCATCATGCTTTTTGTTGTCTTCAAAATAGCTGCAGATACCTCCAGACACAGTAAAAACTGAACAGAACAGAATAAAAATAGTAAAGCAGAAACAGTGAATGCAATAAAGGACTTCAAAACAAGGCACTAGTAAATCCAAAATGGCTACCGTACTATGCGGTGTTAGCTTTCAAATAGCTGCTCGTGCCATCAGATTTAACATAATCAAACAAGACAAAAGAGACTAAAACTCAACCCAACAAAACATTGAAAATAACATGGTTTCCCGGCCGGGATCGCTTCCTGGTGAGGCCTGTATCTCTCCCCCTGCGCCATGAAAGGGGCCATGAAAGGGGTTTGGGTGTGGCTGTCCTCACTCTGGGAGCAGCTGGTGCATGTGCTGCTCTCCAGGTGGGGATCACCCCCTGGTGAGGTCCCTGGTTCTCTCCCCCAGCAGCCCACAATTGGCACAGACTCAGCAAAAGCTATTTTACGATCTAAAAGACTGCAAAAAATTTTTCTTGAGAACAATAACCACTGTTGCCTCATACTTACTAATGTTGCAATTTATACATTAAGAACACTTTCACCACACCTTGGGTTTTTAAAATCTATTTTAAAGAGAATAAAACAAAACACTAAAACGAAACAAAACAGGACAATGAGAATGATCTTGGAATTCAAAACAAGATGGTAGGAAATCAACAACAGTTGCTGTATTGTACTTCTGTTATCCTCTAAATAGTTGCTCAGACTACCAGATACAGGCGTGCAAGGTTAATCAAACAATGCAAGTCCTAAGTTGTTTCTTTATTCAACAGCTGTCACTTCACAATCCCTGCAACTTGTTTTACACTCCTGAGAAATCTTATGAGGCCCGTGAGTTCATGGGAAGGGGAAATCCAGCCGGCCCCACCTGCCAGAGGAGCCCCAGGTGCTCGGTTAAGGTTGCACAAGATAGTCACAGCTCAGGTCTGCAGCGGGGAAAGCTGAGGGCTCTTCCCAGAACACCCAGGCAGCACTCAGTGGGGACTGCCCGGGTCTGCGGCGGGAAAGCTGAGGGCTCTTCCCAGAACACCCAGGCAGCACTCAGTGGGGACTGCCCGGGTCTGCGGCGGGAAAGCTGAGGGCTCTTCCCAGAACACCAGGCAGCACTCAGTGGGGACTGCCCGGGTCTGCGGCGGAAAAGCTGAGGGCTCTTCCCAGAACACCAGGCAGCACTCAGTGGGGACTGCCCGTCTGTTTGTATCTTCGAGCACTCGCAGGATGCCTCTAGCACAGCCGTCCATAGCAACCCACCCCATCGAGTTTCAGCCCTGCCTTTCCTGGCCTGGGAAAAACCGTGACCTCTTTCCATTATGATTCCTGGGAAACCACGTAACTTGAAAATCTCTGTGTCAGTCCTCACGGTGACTGGACGTGTTGCTCCTGGAAGCTGCTTTCTCTGCAATAAGAAATTCAATATTCTCCCCGGCAAGAAAACCACTGTATTAGCTACGCTGTACCTTTTAACTAAAATGGCATCATTTGTTGGATCACCTTCCGGTTTTCAGATGTTTCTGAAAACTTCAGTCAGTCTTCAGAGGCTGGAACGTGGATACATCTTATGGCAGATCCTGGGGCACAGCCAGACATTCCAGAAAGTTCAGTGGCAACAGCCCCTCTGAGGAGAATACTTGAGGAAGAAACCCTTGTGAAGAATGAATACTAGTCACAATAACGGCTTGCATGTGCTGATTAGCATTCTGTGTGCTCTGCCTGCGGTAATCTTCACAGTGACCCTAGGAAGCAGGAGAAAGGTCCAGTTGTTTAGATTTCAGTCTCAGTGTGGTCACACAGGTTTCTTCATCAGGAGGAGCAAGCTCATCCTGTGAGTTATGCAAAACCCTAGCCCCCCAACGACCGCCGCCCTGGGGGTTGGACTGTCAGGAATCCGGCCACGCTGGTGTTTTTCACATTTCCAGGCCTGTTAGTGTCCTAAGGCTCCCACATCAGCCTCGGTTTGTCTGTTTATGTTGATACAGAACATGTGAAACAGCAATAGGCGCATTTTTGGATTCCGATAGTTAGCAGTTTCCTATTTAACTGAGCCTCTACCCAGAGCCTGCAGATGGCTTCGGTGGCACCTACTTAAGACACGACAAGAGAAACCAACTTCCAAACTTATCTGTGTCTCTCCTTTCCCCCAACTGGATCAGCCGGGAAAAAACATGAGAAGAAAATTTTTGGCTGGCAAGCGCGAGGTCGTGAGTTTGATCCCCAGTAACAAAAAAGAAACAAAGAAGAAAAAGCTTTAACTGAAGCACCTGTTCTTACGTAGTCATCTGGAAAGCCAGAGTGCGGTACCAGACAACGTGACGTATATTTTGAAACTTGAGTTCTTGAAAATCATTCTAGCAAGTATGATCAGAAACTTATTTCCAGCTCTTTCTTCACAGCGACAGAAGCACGGTGGGTGGCAGCCAGGTGAAAACGGACAGGAGCAAGAGTAGCACCAATAGCCAGTCCCAAAGAGGAAACTCTGAGTCTCCGTTTCCAGGGCTTCGGCCGTGACCGTGGGCTTTAAACCAGTCTACTACTTCCTGCAGGTCAAAGGCCTGAGCCTCATAACCCAGCTCTCTCTTGGCCTTCTCCAGGCTGAAGTAATGTGTGACTCCAGTCTTATAAACTTCAGTGCAGGTGAGGAAGGGCTGGAAGTTGTAGAGCCGGCCCAGGATGAAGTGGGACACCTCTGTCAGGAAAGCGAAGCAGTAGACCAGGGTGAGCGGCAGGCGGGTGGACGGGAATGTGTAGCCCAGGCCCTCAACCAGGGGCCGGAAGAACTCAAAGTTGTTCACTGGTTTGCCGTCCGAGATGAAGTAGGGCTGTCCGGAGGCAATGTGGCCCTTGTCAGCCTTCAGGGCCTCTGAGGCCAGAATGTGGGCCTGCACCAAGTTATCCACGTGGACAAACTCGACCAGGCTGCTGGGGTCGCCGTACACAAACCTGAACAGGCCCCTCTCGATGTAGCTCACTATCCTGGGGAGGTGCCTTTGCTCTCCGGGCCCGTAGATGCCGGCTGGCCTCAGAGCGCAGGTTCTTAAGACGTCACCTCCCATCCCCAGGGGAGAACCGTTGGCCTCCAGCACCTTCTTCTCTGCAATAGATTTGGTCCGGGAGTAGTGATCAGGGTGCAGGTGGAGCGGCAGGTAAGGCAGGGACTCATCCCCATTTCTGATGACCTGGCCTCCAAAGATGACGTTGAACGTGCTTGTGTACACCAGCCTGGGGACCCCCCACCTCCAGCAGGCCTGCAGGACGTTGTCGGTTCCTCCCACGTTGACTTCCTCAATCAGGTTTTGGTTCAGTTGCTCCCGCCCTGACATGCCGTAAGAGGCGATGTGGAACACACACGCAATGTCCCCGTCCTGGAAGGCTTTCTCCACATCAGAGAGGCGGCGGATGTCTCCGAGCACAAACCGGATTCCCCGGGGGAGGGTCTGAGCGGGGCTGCTGATGTCAAACAGAATCACCCGGGCTCCTTTCTGGCTCAGAGCACAGCCGAGGCTGAAATGAGGACCACTGGAAGTTAGAGCAAGTAAGCTGATGCTGTGTCTAAGACAGGGCACAGAACAACTCACCAAGGCGAGGCCCGCCAAGTTCTCTGCTCCTCCTACGTCTCTCCCTTTGTAAGTTCACAGACCTTATTAATCTGAATTTTAAAAAGTGAGAATCCTCTTATCTCCTTAAATGACAGTGACTTTCACTGGGAAAGAATAGTTCCTATTTTAAATTCAGTGAAGTGTCTGTCACTCCTCAATTGCTTGGATCTAAAGAATTTTTCTTGATCCGGAAAATATCAATTTCACTGTCTGGGCAGTCGTTCATTTCTGGTTTAACACTAGCAGAAAATGCTTTCTGACCACTACAGGCACCAGTAAAATAACTCCATGGGCATAGCCTATGGACGCACTGACCGGAAACCAAAGTAGCCACCTCCTCCTGTGATGAGGACCGTTTCCTTCGGGGATCTCTGCGAGTCCATACGTGGTGATCAAAAGATAACTGGACCTGTAAGACAGAAGCACACGGCGTTACCATGCTCCACATGTGATGTGATTCAGCCTCATGAGCTCATGAGAACACAAAGGGGTTGGGGATGCAGCTCAGACACAGTGCTGGCCTAGCACATGCAAGGCCTTGGGCTTCATCCCTAGAACAGCGATGAAAACCAAAAGGGTACAAGGCCCAAGCACCTCAGAGCTGGGTTCTGGTCACAGCTGTGTGACATCAGCCCCACCTCTCCACTTCTTAGGCTTCACATTTTACTTTATGCAATACGGGGAAGGTAGGGTCTGTCCCATCTGACGAGGTTGCTGTGAAGGTAATATAAGACTATACTACAAAGCACAGAGCACTTTCCAAATGTAAGGCACTACTGTTAATTCTTGGAAGATTGGAACATTTTTGCAAAGAATTCATTCAAATTTAGTAGAGAGAAACCTTTCCCCCGTGCTCCAAGAAATCAAAGGAACACTCTAAAGAAAGCTCCCAACGTCTTTTATTTAAAGTGGCTCACTATCATATGACTTGATATGGCTTTACTAACCCCATACTTATCTTAGAAAGAGAGGGGGAAAACTTCTTTAGGTAGCAGCCTACCTCCTTCATCCCTGCAGCCTTGCTAGTACTTCCAGTGCAAGTGCTCGGTGGTTTTGGCACCCTGCTTCTCTCTCCCTCCTCACAGACGTCTCCCTAACCCCAATCCTTTCAGGATTCCAACATCTTCTCCGAAAAGTAAAATGAGCACAAGCATCTTGCCCAAGTCCTTCCACAGAAGGAGAAAGCTGGAACCAGAGGCATGCAAGTCCTCAAAGACACTGTGGATGCACACACACGCACACACACACACACACACACACACACACACACAGAGGGAGACTGCCCACAGCTTCCTCCCAGCTGGGGCCCTCTGACCTGCAAGTGGATGTGAATGAGAAACAGTGTGGAGCCAGGCGCTTGGGGGAGCAGTGTGGGCTGGGGCTATGCAGGATGACTCGAGCACTTACCAAGGGGGCGAGTGTGAAGCCAGGCGCAGGCACAGGAACCACCACCACCACCACCACCACCACCACCCGAGGTGGAACCGTGTGAAGATGTCTCGCTTTGCCCCTAGAGGGTGATGTGACTTTGGCCAACACCCTTAGTTGCTGCTGCTTCTTCTTTTTTTTTTTTTAATCCATTTTATTCAAACAGAAAAAGAAAGAAAAGAAAAGAAAAGAAAAGAAAAGAAAGAAAGAAAGAAAGAGAAAGAAAGAAAGAAACAAGAAAACCTACAGCAAAATTTTAATGTATGTCAATCGGGTTAATAATAGGACACACACTGCACACTCTAATCCCCAAATCATTCACCCAGAGTACAAGACATCTGCTTTCAATTGTCTCAACAATACCAGTACAAATCTTTCTTTTCAGTGAATTCAGAGGAACCAGCAGTATAACTATAGTAACCATTCATTTATGTACACATACATACGCATAGGATTTTTCTTTCATTTTGTCACACTAATGAAACAATACTATGTTTACACATGTGTGTCTTATTTCACTAATGAGTATGTTCTCAAGGTGCATCCATTTATCTATAAAAGTGCCCAGTTTATCATTCTTTAGGGATGAGTATTACTCTATTGTATCACAATACTACATCTTTTTTATCCATTCCTCAGTTAATGGGCATTTAGGTTGTTTCCCAGATCTGGCTGTTATAAACTGTGCTGCTATGAACATGGGTGCACATATATCACTGTGGTATGATGTTTTAAATTCTTTTGGGAAGATACTCAGAAGGGGAATAGCTGTGCCAAATGGGACCTCCAATCCTAGTTTCTTGAGAAATCTCTACAATGATTTCCACAGTGGTTGCACCAGTCTAGACTACCACCAATAGTGGAGAAGGGTTCCTTTTTCCCCACAGCCTCACTAGTATTTGTTATTGGTTGATTTCTTGATATTAGCCATTCTTTCTGGGGTAAGGTGGAATCTCAGTGTTGTTTTAATTTGCATCTCTTGAATGACCAGTGATGTTGAACATTTTCTCACATACTTATTTGCTGTTTGTATTTCTTCCTCTGAGAAGTGTGCATTCATCTCAGATGCCCATTTTTGGACTGGGTCTTTAAATCGGGGAGAACTGATTTTTTTTGGAGTTCTTTTATGTTCTTGATAGTAATCCTTTGTCTGAGGAACAGCTGGTAAACATTTTCTCCCACCTTGTGGGTTGTCTCTTCACTCTTGGTGGTTTCTCTTGATGTGCAAAAGCTTTTCAGTAGGGTGAGATCCTACTGGGGATTCTTTGTGATAAATCCTGTTCAATATGGGTTTTATTCATAAAGTCTGTGCCTACACCAATGTCTTCAACAGTTTTACCTACTCTCTCTTCCTGCAGATTTAGTGTTTCTGTTTTAATATTAAGATTTTTGATCCATTCTGATTTTAGTTTAACACATGGTGAAAGGGATGGGTCCAGTTTTAATCTCTGACATGTGTAGAGCCAGTTTTCCTAGCACCATTTATTAAAGGGGCTATCCTTGTTCCAGTGGGTGTTTGGCACCTCTGTCAAAGATAAGGTGGCTTAGTGTGTCTGCAGCTGTTTTTGCATCTTCTAATCTGTTCCACTGATCTTCGGGTGTTTTGTTTTGTTTTTGGCAGTATCACACTATTTCTATCACAGTAGCTTTATAGTAAAATTTCAAGTCAGGGATTGTGATGTCTCCCATCTTGTCTTGCACAGGACTGCCTTTGCTATTCTAGTTCTCTTCTGGTTCCAGATGAATTTTCAGATTGTTTTGTCTAATTCTGTGAGATATGCTATTGAAATTTTGACTTGATGTTGCACTGAATCTGTATAACAGTTTTGGAAATATGGCCATTTTCACTATATTTGTTCTTCCTACCCAAGAGCATGGGATGGCTCTCCATCTTCTAACATTCTCTTCAATCTCCTTTCTCAGAGAACTGTAGTTTTCAAAGTAGAGGTCTTTTGCATTCTTTGTTAGATTGATTCGTAGGTATTTCATTTTTTGGATGCTATTGTGAAAGGTGTTGTTTCCTTGATTTTTCTCTCAGTGAGTTTGTTACTTGTGTACTAGAAGGCTATTGATTTTTGAGTGTTAACTTTGTAACCAATTACATTACTGAATTTGCCTACTAAATCTAGTAGTCTTTTGGTGGAGTTTTTGGGGTCTTCTAAGTAGAGTAGCAAATAATGGTAGTTTGACTTCTTCCTTTTCTGTCTTTATTCTTTTTATTTCTTGCTCTTGTCTAATTGCTCCTGCTAAAGCTTCCAGAACTATGTTGAATAACAGTGGAGACAGAGGACTTCTTGTCTTGTTCCTGATTTTATAGTGAAAGCTTTCAGTTTTTGTCCATTTAGTATGATGTTGGCTGTTGCTTTGTCACAGATGGCCTTTATCAGATTGACATAAGATCATCTATTCCAATTTTCTGTAGAGTTTTTATCATGAATGGATGCTTAACTTTGTCAAAAGCTTTTTCTGCAACTATAGAGATGATCATATGATTTTTGTCCTTGGCTCTGTTAATACGGTGTATTACATTTATGGATTTATGTATGTTGAACCATCCCTGACCCTTGGGATGAATCCCACTTGATCACGGTGTATAATCTTTTTGATAATTTGCTGCAGCCTGTTTGCCAGTACCTTATTGAGGATTGTTGCATCAATGTTTATTAGAGACACTGGCCTGTAGTTTTCTTAGTTGGGTCCTTCTCTGGTTTTGAAATTAACAGTAATGCTTGTTTCCAGAAATAAACGTGGAAATATTGCTTCTCTTTCAATTTCATTAAAGAGTTTGAGAAGTAGTAGTGTTAGGTCTTCACTAAATTTCTTGTAGCATTCAGCAGTGAATCCATCAGGTCCTGGGCTTTTCTTTATTGATAGGTTTTTAATTACATCTTTGATTTCATTTATTGATATTGGGTTATTTAGGATTTTTATATCTTCTTGATTCAGCTTTGGCAATTCATATGTATCTAGGAATCTGTCTATTAATTTTGTGTTTTCCATCTTACTAGAATACAAGCTTTCAAAGTAGGTAGAGATGATTTTTCTGGTTTTCTGCAGGGTCTGTTGTGATTTTGCCCTTTTCATTCTTAATTGTGTAGATTTGAGTCTTTTCTTTCCTTTTTTTGATAAGTAAGGTTGGCCAAGGTTTGTCAATTTTATTTAATCTTTCAAAGAACCAGCTCTTTGATTCATTGATTTTTCATATTTTTTTAAGTCTCCAGTGTGTTAATTTCTCCTCTGATCTTTGTAATTTTCTCCCTTGTATGAGCTTTTGGTTTAGCCTGCTTTTCTTTTTTCTAGAAGCTTGAGGTTCAATATTAAGTTGTTTATATGCACTTGCTCTATTTTCCTGATATTTACTGCTATAAACGTCCCTCTGAAAACTGCTTTGTGTCCCACAAGTTCTGGTATATTGTGTTGTCATTATCATTCAACTGTAAAGATCATCTAATTTTTTCTTTAATTTCATCTGTTACTCATTGGTTGTTGAGTAGTGTACTATTAATTTCCATGTGTTGATGAAGTTCTTGTGGTTTCCTTTGGCATGGATTTCCAATTTCACTGTACTGTGGTCTGATAGTATGCATGGGCTAATTTCAATTCCTTTGCATTTACTTAAGCATGTTCTATGAGCCAGAGGATGTCCTGTGTGCAGCCAAGAAAAATGTATATTCTGATGTTCTGGGGTGGAACATTCTATAGACATCTACTAAGTCCGTTTGCTCAAAAGTTTGATTTGGTTCTAGTATTTCACTGATTTTTTTGTTCAGTTGATCTATGTTTTTGTGACAATGAAGTATTAAGGTCTCCCAATACAATTGTATTAGGGCATATATGTTTCATGTCCATTAGTAATTGTTTTATATAGCTGGGTGCACTAGTATTTGTTGCATATATGTGATTGTTCTCTCTTCCTCTTGGACTGTTCCCTTTACAAGGATGGTGTGACCTTCTTTATCTCTCTTAATCAGTCTTGGCTTGAAATTCACTTTGTCTGCAAATAGAATAGCTGCCCATGCTTTTTTCTGGATTCCTGTTGCAAGGAGTATTGTTTTCCATCTTTTGACTTTCAGTCTATGCATTTCTTTTTGAATTAAATGTGTTTCTTACATACAGCATATTGTTGGATCTTGTTTCTTGATCCATTCTGCCAGTCTGTGTCTTTTGACTGGTGAATTAAGACCATTAACATTAATGGTTAAAACTGGTATGTACTGTCTTACGCTTATCATGTTATTTTCTTGTTGTCTCCCCTCCTCCACTGTTTGCCTCTCCTTGTGGATCTATTCTATTAGGGTTCACAGAGCTGTAGTCCTTATTATGTCTTTCTAGAATGTCCTTCAGAATGTTTTGGAGTGCTGGTTTGGTGGTCCTAAGTTCTTGCTCATAAGGGTATGAGGAAGGGTGGTCATAAGTTCTTACTTCTCTATCAATTTTGAAAGATAGTTTTGGGAACACATCAATCTAGGTTAAAAGTTGTTTTCCTTTAGAACTTGCAGTATGTCACTCTAAGCTCTCCTTCACGTGGGAGGTTGTGCTGAGAATTCAGTTGTGATTCTGATGGGCTTTCCTGTGTAGGTAATTTGTTTCTTTTCTCTAACACCTTTCATGATTCTGTTCTTGTGTTGAATTTCTGGAATCTTGACTATGATGTTCCTGGCTGCAGTTTTTTTAAAATCATTGCTAATTGTAGTTCTACACGCCTCACCTACTTGTATGTCAAGTTCTTTTTCTCTACCAGGAAAGTTTTCTGTGAATATGTTTTTAATGTCATTTGTGGTATCTCCTGCTTGTTCATTGACTCGAATTAATCTTAAGTCATTCTTCTGTTTCTAGCAGCTGCTGGATTGATTTTTCATGATCCCTTGCTAGTTTTGAGAAAACCATCTTTTCCTGGTCACTAACTGCAAGCCTGTCTTCAATGTCTGAAATTCTTCCTCATATTGGCCTAATCTTCTTTGAATACTTTCAGTGGAGTTTTTATTTTTCTCGATATCTGCTTGAATCTGTTTTATGGATTCCATTTGCAAGCCTGTCTTCAATATCTGAAATTCTTCCTCACATTGGCCTAATCTTCTCTGAATATTTTCAGTGGAGTTTTTATTTTCCTCGATATCTGCTTGAATCTGTTTTTATGGATACCATTTGTTTCCTATGCTGCACTTCTATAATTTGCTTAGGCTCATCTATTTTTTGTCTGTGTCTGCACTAACATTGCTAAGGATGGTGTGTATTTTGGCAATCTCTGTAGTTATCTGAGAGATTATTTCTGAATTCATTTTTTTCCAGAGCCTCATTCAATTGCTTTGTTGTTGCCATTAGAGGGATCAGGTTGGGGACTTTCAGGCTGTCCCACAGCACTGCCCCGTGGGTTTGCCTTTGAAGAACTGGATGTCTGGGGCTGCAACTTGCTTAAGTGTTTTCTCATTTCTTTTCTTTTTTAGTTTAATTCCGAGGGTGATGCTTGTAAATTGCCTATGGTGGGCTGCTTTACTGGTGGTATTTAGGACACTTAGGTAATGATTACTTCTCTGAGGTATCTTCCAGGTGTAGCTGTTGGAAGATCTAACCTCTTCAGTTTGTTGGAGATGAGAAGTTGTTGCTCATTTGGCCTAGTCCCTGGTTGTTTGGCACTGTGCCACAGTATTTTCTGTGACCCTTAATGTCAGTCATGGATTACCAGGGCCAACAGCTGTTTAGAACAATTTATGTCAATTTTGGCTGTGGTGGTACTAGTAGCATCAAACACAGCCTATAAAACAACAAACTGAGCTAACTCTGAATTTGCAACTTTTAACCAAACAGACTAGATTTGTGATTATATAACAAAATGTAAAACCAACTAGATAATTCTATGCAATATGTAAGTCTGTAATGTGTCAATTTTGCCCTCAGGGTTAAAGTGGATTAAGGAGATAATAGAGAAATGGAAAAAGAGAAAGAGATTACAACAAGTAAGGTTGGAGGACAAAGATGGGTCCCACCAACTTGGGGAAACTGGTGCAGAAGACTGAAAGAAAAGACAGGTGGAAGAGATAAAAGGTAAAACAAAGCAGAACCACACCCACAAAGAGGTCATGAACCACTCTCACACTCATAAACAGAAATAATAAAAGAGAAAGAGAAATAAATAAACCAAACTGAATAAAACAAGAAAAGGAAGAAAACCAAACCAAACCAAGCCAAACCGAGTCCACTTTCAGGATTGTCTCTGGGTTCTCTAGTAGACAGCCTGTGAAGCTGGAGTCCCCAATCATGCCACTGTATTCCAGCAAGCCAGCCACTGCTTTATGGAGGATTAGTAAATAATCTTAGCAGTCCTGCCTGAGACTGGACTCACGGCTCGCTGCAGTCCAAGCAATTTTCACTGGTCTGCACCCAGTTGGGAGCTGCTGGAGGAAGCTGGCAGCAGCTGGTTCTGGGCTTATACTTCCCAGCTCCAAAATGGCTCCCAGCCAATTGCCGTCTCCCACAGGAGGCCAGAGTCCTCTGTGCTCCCCACCAGCCACTGCAGTCCTCCATGTTTGCTGCTCCCCTCCACTGCTGTGACTCTCTGCAGCAGCCTCGGGGGTCACCAGCTGCCACTGTCACCGTGACCATGCGTCTCCAGGTTCCAACAGCACCTCTCATGCAGTCAGTCTGGCTCCGGGTGAAGGAGCTGCCAGCTACCGTAGCCTTCTCCTTTGTTGAAGTTTTTCTTTTTACTCTCTCTGTGGGCTTCAATTCACACTTCAGATTCTTCCTGGGTCCAAGGGATCCACTCTCTTCCTTTTTGTCTTCCCCACTATGCTATTATTCCAGTGTCTGGATGGTGACTCTCAAAGAGGCTGTTTTCTCTGTTGCTTACTGCTTTGCCATCTTCCCAGAAGTCAGACACTTAGCTTCTTTAGACCTTGCTTTTCTCTGCAATCTGTGTGCTGTGCTGTTACAGAAACACCAGGGCTCTATCAGAGCACAGTGGGAAGAACAGAGAAGGACAGGCACAGTGCTCACTGTGTGAGGTGCCAGGCAGCATGCTGAGCACTTTACATGCACATGAGCGATCTAATTCTTTTAACAGTCTTATCAGGAACGTCCACAAGCACTCCCACCTTTTGGTAGAGGAGAATACAGCACTGACAGGATAAATAACTTTCCCAAGTTTTCCTGGAGTTACACCAAATGGCAAGCTGCCCCACGAGTCCCCACTCTTCAGCCCCAAAACATAAGACTCTGAATGAAGGAAGAGAAGGGACGCTAGGGTTTGTTTCCCAGTTGCATGACCTTTGTTCAGTAGATCACTCTGAGATGTTTCTTAATCCAGAAAGTGGGTCTAATGATAAACTCAAGGGCCTATGAAGATCAAAAAGATTAAAGTATTAAAAAAACAAAGGACCTGACATAGTATGGGCAGTCCATTGACGCTGAGTCTCAAATTTCCTGTTGTTTAAATTCTAAAGATTAGGGGTTTAGCAACTTGTGTCACTTCCACATAATAGCTCTCAAAATCACAGGGTCACAAAGAGTTCAGCAAGTTCGCAGTGCCACTGCAGAGTATCAGATTGTCAATGAGGCTAATCAGGTCATTCATGCAGAAACAGTTGGTGTGACAACTGAAGGCAAGGTTTACCTTGTGACAGTCCCAGCAGCTGGAGGGTATGGGGAGTGAAAGATCATAAGGCGAACTGAACAAACTGGTGCAGAGGGTGATGGATGGGTTCCAGTTTCCACTAAGCAATCGCCACGGTTGTACTTACAGGAAAAGGCATGAAGACTGACATTCTGGCACACCTTTAACAGACCTCATGCTGCCTTTACAGTTCTGTTCTCATTCTTTTGAAAGTGGTGGGGATCGAACCACTGAACCTAGAGCCTCACACAGCTAGAGAAGCAGTTCACCACTGAGCTATTACTCTGGCCTTGTTTTCTAGGGGCAGATGCAGTCAACTGTGCATGTAATACTCACATGGGTATCAATTACTGATACTTGAGTGCAGATTTCCATTACTGCACCTCCATGACCTGGTCTCAATCGCCTACTACACTGCCATTAATAGATTATGCTCCAACCACAGGGGATTCTTCTCTTTCCTCAAAGACCTAACTGATTAGTGATTCCTGTTTTTGCTACAGTGTGACTCAGGACTCCCCTGGTCCTCATCTGGCTGCAGCTTTCTCAATGTCACCATCTTCTTAGCTGCCCCCTTTTTAGTGAGGCTGCTGCTCATCTGATATAAATATCCCAGCTTGACCCTGTTGCCCTGTTTTCTTTATAGCACATGTCACAATGTAAAGCTGCTTTTGTATCCCTGATCTCCTTCTCATAGAATATTAAGTTCTATGAGAACAGAGATCTGCTTTATTCCTGGACCCAGATGCTTGGCTAAGTATTTGCTGGATTTATGGGTGATGTTGAACACCATAAAATACATATAACTTAGTAAGCCTGTGATGGGCAGAAATTGTGCAAGTGTGTGGAGGTGTCTAGTGTCTATGAGTTATTGTTACACATAGCATTTGATGCTACCATCTTAACTTAGCTTCCTAAAAAGTGCCCAGGTGTAGAATGAAAGAAGCACAAGCTCAAGGGACAGAGCTTCCACATTCTGGAGCTCATGAAGGAGGAGACAGGCTTTTGCAAACACCTAAAGGACAAGGTGCTTTAGCTTCCTGTGTCTTTGGTAACAAAATATGTGCAATTAATTGATATGAAGGTTTATTTTGGCTCATGGTTTCAGTACATGGCCAGTTGGCTTGTGTTCTGGGCCCTGTGGAAGCGGCAGCGCACTGTGGTGGGGAACAAGGGGTGGATCAAAGTCGCTCATCTCATAGTAGATGGGAAGCAATCAGAGATACAAAGGGCCTGGGGCCCTGAGATTCCCCCTGGAGGCCATGCCCCCACTAACCTGTCTTCCTCAGCCCCTGTCTCCTATAGGTTCCACTACCTCCCAGCAGCACCACAGGCTGGCTGCCAAGACTTTAGCTTAAGATCCTCTGGGGGAACATTTAAAGTCCAAACCATTAACACAAGCCAGAAAGTGACAACCTGACTACCGTTCCAAGCTGGTGCAACAAGTGTTGTGGGAACACCAGGAATGGGGACAGACAGGGACACCGATTCTGACAGGCAGATGAGGAGATGGAAGAGTAAGCTCAGAGCTGAGCCTGGACCACAGGGGGATTCAAGCAGGCTGAGAGGCAGTGGAAAATTACTACAGGCATGAAGGTGTACCCCACATAAATGGAAGAACCCCAGGGAAGGCATGTAGGGCAAGTGAAATGGTGAGTGCGTTGTGGGTGCTAACTGAAGCCACAGTGTCCAGCTGGGCTTTGGGATAGAGGGACAGCCTGGGTCAGCTTTGGAGACCCTAGTAGGGAGGTGAACTTCATTCAGTAGGCGATAGGAGGCTTTGTAGGCTTATGCAGGGCACTGGCAAGAACCCTTGGTCCATGCTGAAGAAAAAGCTTTCCCCGGGGGAGAGAAAGGCTGGAGACAGGACAGAGTCTGGGCGAAGGGTGGTCAGGATCTATGTCAGAAGGCCACTGGTGAGGACTAAATGCCAGAGTCCTCAGCTGGAATCAGGGTGAGATGAGGCAAGAAGCTGAACGAGGTTGCAGTGGGCAGTGTCCAGGTGAAGCTCGAGGAAAGTGGTGGCGTTACTTGAAACAAGGGTTCTGGAGATGTTTCATCCAGTTAAGAGATCTGTAACTAACAGAATGCCAAGTAACAGTGTCTAGGATATGAACACCTCTACAAGAATTCCACCAGAGAGAAGCTAGGAAATGGATGAGTTCTCCAAGAATGCAGTTTTAAAAAATTCCAACAGAAATATTTGTAATTATTCTTTTTTTTAAAACCACACATTTCAATGCAGTCACGAGAGTGCAGCTCAATCATGGCTCATGTGAGCATTAATCGTGTGAAGAATGTACAATTACAGCTTATCAGTACTTCAGAGCACCTGCCTATTGATGTTATTTCTCATTCGCTTCCAACAAGTTCCCAGATGATCAAAGACAAGAATGTGCATAACTGACCTGATCGACAGGTCAAGACGAGAAAAGGGACACCCAGCAGATAGATGCTAGCAGTGTCATGGCTTAAATTTAAAATGTTTCCCCGAAGTCTCATGTGTTCAAAGTGGGGTCTTCAGAAGGTGGCCGAACAGTGAGGCTCTAACTTCATCAGTGGGTCAGTCTATCGACGGCATTATTGGGAGGTGACAAGAAAAGGAGGGGGGCCCAGCTAGACGGAGGGGCTCACCAGAGGCCTGATTCTCAAGAGGACACCTTGCCCCCACCCCGTTCCTCTGCTTTTCCCCTCCAGTTCTGCTTCCTGGTTGCCATGAGGGGAGCAGCACCCCCACCCCTATGATGTGTCCGGTTTGCCTCAGGTGTAGAAGCCTCGGTGCCAGCTGGCCACAGACTGAAACCTCTGAAATGATGAGGCGAAACAAGTCTTTCCTCCTTTAAGTTATTTGGGTCAGTATTCTGTCTCAGTGACAGAGAGCTCGTAACACAGCATAACAAAGAACAGTGAAGGGAAGCCTGCAATCCAGGTTAACGGATCTTC
Organism: Hydrochoerus hydrochaeris; assembly: GCA_004027455.1. NCBI lineage: Eukaryota > Metazoa > Chordata > Mammalia > Rodentia > Hydrochaeridae > Hydrochoerus > Hydrochoerus hydrochaeris. The sequence continues at coordinate 154,677 of PVLA01003876.1, read as the reverse complement.
CCCAGGGCACCAGTCATTCACAGTACCACAGACAGCCATTGTTTCCTTCCTTGTCTCCTGTACCAAGAAACACATGAAAAACTCAGCAAACCAGAAGTGGTAGTGGATGCCTGGGTCCTCAGCAGTTGGGAAGCTGAGGCAGGAGGATCTTGAGTTTGAGGCCCGTCTGAGCCACACAGTTCAATCCAGGCCTGAACAACAGCCAATCAAACAAACAGTCTCAGCAAACACCTGCACAAATCGCCAGGCAAGTCTCACAATATGCAAGAAGGAAGAAAAGCAGTATGATTTTTTTTCAATGGGTCCCCCCATATCCATACAGGTCATCATTTCTATTTCACTAATTACTCCCCTTTGGATTCCTCTTGTGGCCTTGCACTCAGACCTGCCTTTATAATGCAACGTCTGAAGTCTCTTCTAACATGTGGCTTTGTTCCGTAATTGCTTTTCTGTCAGGCAGTGAGGGTTGTGTTTGAACTGAGCTGTCACTTCAATGAGAAGAGGTTAAAGTTAAGTACACGATCAAGAAAAACGAATCTTAATTACAAACAGGGAAAAAAAGTGAAATTTAAAATTCGCCTGACCTCTTGATAATGCTAAGGTAAAGTGAGGGTAATAAAGTTCACATCCCACAGGGAAATCCGGGACAGAAATTAATAAAAGATGACTAGGAGAACTTTTGATTTACAAAGACTTAATTAAATGCTAGGAATGAGAAGTAAGAAACTTGGACTATGCACACAGCTCCTCCATCCCTGGGCATGCAAAGCCACAGTGCCACCAACCCTCTGGCATTATGGAGCAACGCAAAAACAGATATGCCATTAGCATCTCATCAACTTTTAACACTGCTTTCATGAAAACACAGCAAGGCTCTCGGTACTATGAGGAAGAGAAATGCACCTCTGGGTGGCAGGAGCCTGTGATTGGGTGCTTTAACTTTTTGCAGAATTACTGGGCAGAGGTAAAAGGTGACTGTGTTCTGACTGTGTTCTGTGTTGAGCCCTAGAAAACATGTCGGAGCTCAGGACTTACATGAGTTGATGCTGACTGAATTACACTCATGTTGTGAAACATTACTTATTTGGGCTTTATATAATGCAGTCAAAGTAGTAAAGATGAAGGAGATAGAGATGGCGAAATGGAGGGAAACTCTGGTAGGGAAGACAGGGCTGTTAACTGCAAAACCTAAAAGGCTGAACTTGCTTCAAGGGAAATTAGCTCAGAGCACAGTGCTGGGTGAAAGGCTGGGATTCAAAGCAGATGCTGGCATGTGTTCACTGTTTCCATAACTGTGGGTGGCAGGGCAGCTATCTGTAAATCAAGGCCATCACCAGGCTGCAGCACATCTTTCCCAGTTACCTACATATTTATTGCACAAAAGATCCTTGCAACTCTTCACAATGACAATGACAAAAGGAACTAAATAGTTTTACAACTGATACTTCCAACCTGTTTCCCGCCATGTGAACAGAAACTATTTCTCTAGGAATACCCATCTGGACAAGGAACATCAGGCAGTAATCGAAATGGGGGACCCTGTGCAAGCTTTTCAAGGGTCCCTTTTTTTTTTTTTTTTTTTCCGTACCGGGGATTGAACTCACAACCTTGCGCTTGCCAGGCAGTTGCTTATGCCGCTGAGCTAAGTCCCTGGCCTCAAGGGTCCCTTTCTACCACATCTGCAAGAAGAACTTTCTCCCTTCTGAAGGTCAGTATGTCTGCCACTTCCATATATGTAAGTAGCATCAGGTGCCTCGTACTGAGCACATACTCTACGCCAGGCATTGTGCTATGCTTTCTCCAGCAGCCCTTGAGATGAACCTAAATTGCTGATTCTGTTTTACAGAGAAGAAAACTGAGGCTCAGAGATGCAAAGTGACTAACTCCAAGTCCCATGCATACACCCATCGGAGTCTGGGTGCCTGTGACTCTACTGCTTGCGCTGACCTAGCCCTGTATGTGCTTTTGCAGCTAACACCTTCTGCGACCCCACAGAGGTCCTCCCCGTTCCCAGAGGGCGAGGAGCTGCCTGATCCCCTGCCCTGAGGCAGAGGGATGCCTGATGTGGTACCGACTGCCAAGATGGAAGTCAGAGAATCTGGGTCCTGAACTCCTCTCTTCCACCTGCTCCTCAAGGTTGCTATTCTATCAACAGCATTTCACAGATGAGGAAAACAGTGCGGAGGCCGACAGCCTTGTGCACAAATGCATCCAAGGCAGACGACCATCCTCCTCTGCTATTTCATCAGAAAGAACGGCTTGTGCTGTTATCGTTTGATCATTTTTAATGCCTAGATCTTGTAACAACAGTACAACAGTATGCAATATATTAACTGGTGCTAATTTCTATATATTACTTCTAAGACAACAGTATGCAATATATTAACTGGTGCTAATTTCCTACTTTTTTTGGAATCTCTATCATTTCTATCCTTTTTTCTGTTTTGCTTTTTAAAATTAAAAAAAAAAAAGTGGCTGAGTTGGACCCCCTGCCCCCTTTTTTTAACCTGACCTTTTAAATTTATTTTTTTGGTTCCCCTGGTACTTGGGATTGAACCCCAGGTGTCTGCTCTGTGCTACAACCCCAGCTCTTTTATTTTTTGAGACATGGTCTCGCTAAGTTGTAAAACTGCCCAAGCTGGGCTCGAACAAGGGACCTTCCTATAGCAAAATGCAAAGCCTCGCGGCAGGGCTGTGACAAAGGCCTGTTCACGGAGATCCGCACCTCACCACTTCCGGGATCACTATCACAGCCGGCACCTCGGTACCATTTAAGTCTTCCAAGCTTTACTTGCACTGAAAGCTCCCCTCACCCCAAAACCAGTACAGCTGAAATGAAAACTTCACTCTGCCTCGCCGAGAGGGAGGCTCTGGGCTCCACTGGGGAGAAGGTCGCCTCTCCCCCCAGGCGATGCGAAGGGAAGGTCGCGCATCGTCAGGCCCGGCGAGACGGGGCGCAGCGCGGGCCACAGACCCAAACCCAACCACAGCCGAGGAAGAAAAGGGCAGCGCCGGAGCTGGCGGCCTCCTAGAGCCACCGTCCGCACGCCTGAGTGCGAGAATGGAACACCCGGGCCGGCCCCGCGGCCGTGCCCAGGCCCGCGGCCGCCACCTCTCACCACAGCTGCCCCCCAATCCGGGGCACTCACTGCGACGGCGAGGGACCCGGGCTACCCGCGGCGCGGCGGTCCAAAACTCCTGTGGCTCCCACCGCCCCCGCACGGACGCCAGCGGCGTGAAACCGGCCTCCTGGAGCCACTTCCGGGCCGCTCTAGGAAGTCGGGAGGGCTCGGCATCTCTATGTCACTTGTTACCCTGGCGGTGGATTCTCTCTTTACTTCTCCAGCCCTTGTATTCCAGCATCGTGGAAGCCTTTTGAGGGTCACCTCTCCTGCTCTGCTCACCTCCGATTTTTGCTTTTAGATTTTCACCTCGGTCTTTGTGTACCCCCAATGCTGAGTGCAGCGCTGACCAGCGCAGTCAGCACTGCTTTGGATGAATGGATGGGTGGGATAGGTGAGCGGTGTCTCCATTGGCGACTGAATCCTTACTCCACAGTATCTTTTAAAGTCTGTTACCTCTGAATTTCTATGTCTGTGTGGGACCTGTGCGCCTATAGGTTTTCCTGTGACTTCCATTGTCCTTGTTTGTCCAGCCCTACTTGTCTGGTCGCTGGGCAAGTAGTGATGTCAAGATCATTCCTTTGTTGCTGAAGGAACCAAGGATTTAAAAGCCGCGTGGAAAGGAAGGTTGGCATTCCTCGAAGGCCTCTTTTTCTCCTCGTTAGGATCGAGGTTCTGTTGAAAGTCGCACATTCTTTGTGCATCCCACGCCCTCAACACCTGCTGTGGATTGGACCCCGAGATGGCAGGATTTTATTTTGGTGACTCCAAGAATGGAGGTTTTGACATCATGTGCTGCTGTGACCAGTAGAACAGGTAGCACATTCGGTTGCAAAGAGGATCATGGGAATTAAGTCTGTTACTGCTCCATTGTCACTGAGGACACAAAGCCATCAGGACAAATGGAAGGCCTCAGATACAAAAATGAAGGCCAGAGAAAGAAAGCCCAGTCCCTGGCAGTGGCCCCTTTAATAGGACCCTGGCTTTCCTGCCTGTTTGGCCCTCAGCTGTAAGTTTAGGAGAGGAGACAGGGTCGTGCCAGGTGGTCTCATGGGACGGCTTTGCTGTGGCTGCTCAAGGCACACAAAGATTAGAAGAGAGGAGGAAAGGGACTCGGGGTGGGAGACCAGCAATATGCTCCTGAGAACAGCAGCCAAGGAAGACAAGACCCTCCGAGGATGCGGTACAGAGGACAAATTGTCTGCAGGCGATTCCAGGGTCCTCCAGGGGTACCCAGATTTCCCATGTGTTGATAAACATGGGAAGTGGTGAATTTAATGTTAACATTTTTGTGCCACCAAGGACTCTTTCAAAAGAGAAACAGTGTTTTAAAGGAAACAAATCACAAACTTTATTATATTCCACTACAACTTGGTGAGTTGATGTAAAAGTCTGAAGAAGAAATCTGATAGTAATAACCAAGGAAAGGCATTGGCCTGGCCTCGGTGTGAGTTTACACGACAATACTGATTTCATTTGTTTTCTTCCCCTAATAAATCCAGACAGGGGGTGCATTTCTGAGAGATCAGTTTGCTGTCAGACTTCCTTACAGGTATATAATGCTTCATACCTCAGCAATGACTTTCATACCCACCGGCTCACCACATTCTCACAGATGCTGACATTCAAGTTTTAGAATTTCAAGTAACAGACAGTAACTCCAGCTAATGTAAGTTTAAAAATCACAATTTTTAGAATCTCAGAAAGGGTTGAACAACTGTATAAATTAACAGTAGAAATTGCAGTCTCCCTTAAAAAGCCCTGAAATATTCAACATCACTGGCTGTTTGAGAAATGCAAATAAAAACAACACTGGCATTCCATCTCACTCCAGAAAGAATGGCTATCATCAAGAAATCAACCAATAACAATGCTGGAGAGGCTGTGGGGAAAAATGAACCCTTCTCCACTGATGGTGGGAGCGCAGACTGATGCAACCACTCTGGAAATCAGTGTGGAGATTCCTCAAAAAACTAGGACGAGAGGTCCCATTTGACCCAGCTATTCCCCTTCTGGGTATCTTCCCAGAAGAATTAAAAGCATCATAACACAAGAATATATGTGCACCTGTTTATAGCCACAATTTATAATAGCTAAATCTTGGAAGCAACCCAAATGCCCATCAACGAATGAATGAATAAAAAGATGTGTTTTTAAAAAATATAATAGAGCATTAGCTATAAAGGATGATAAAATTGAGACATTTATAACTAAATGGATGGACTTTGAGACCGTAATCATAAATGAAATGAATCAGACACATGCGTAAATATTGAGTTACCTCTATGGTGTGAAAAACTGAAAATGTAAATAAGGACATAAATGTATAATAGATATTGTGAAATAGGAAGAAACTTCAAAAGGAAAAGAGAAATGAAGGGGGAGGGGGAAAGAAAAGGAAGGGAAAGAAAAAATGAAGAAAGAAGGATGAAGTGAAAGCAGAGCTTTGTGAACTGGAACGGGAAGGGGGTTTGAAAAGAGAGGATGGCAATGAGAGAGAGGAATGGGGACTTGCCATGTACAGATGTTAATTCCCTATGATGAATAACGTCATTCTGTACACCTACATCATACCTATAAATTTAAATTAGAAATATAAAAAATGGCCCTAAATGTCAATTCATTTATGCAACACAAATGTAATTCTTCCTTCAGCCAGCGTGCAACTCAGCCTGTGGGGGAGAGAATGCTGTGCCCTTCACGGTCCCTCCCTCAAGGACCCCAGCCGTGCCGTCATCTTCCACTCCAGGTCCCTGTCAGAGTGGAAGGATGAGTTTGGCTCCCCTCAGCCTCTCTTTAAAGTCTTGAAATTCTTCACTCCCTGCACAGCACTTAGCCTGTCTGAAATGATCTCTTACCTTGCATATTACTAGGATAAATGCTCTGTGAGTGCGGACACTCATTTTATTGATAGGGCATCTCTACTACCTTTTATTGTTTCTGGCACAGAGATTTTAAAAATTGCTGAGTGAACGAGCAAGTGAATAAATGACTGTCCCTGTTCAAAATTCCAGGTTGGCAGCTAAGACTTTCTTTTGGCCCAGGTTGGGTCAGAAATAACCTTGACTTGTCACCGTCTACAGCAAGGGGTACTGCGACTCTCAGTGGCCGACTGCTCAAAGGGGGCTGTTTCTGAAGAAATCACTGGGTTTGGCAGGTGCCTAAAAACTGCTGTCTCACAGCACCGACCAGTAACTTTGCCGTGATTTGGGAGGTCATTAGAAATACTGGGTCTTGGCCTTTCTGACTGTAGACCTAATACATAAAAATATGTATTGTAGCACAAGCTCCAGGCAATTGCTGTTTACCAAGAAGGATGAGAAGCACTGCCCTAGACATGCTATGACCTAGCGACAGTACCACAATGGCTCGCTGAGGTGAGTCCCAAACTACTCTCCACCCCCAGAAACCAAACAAGGGTATGTGACTTGGTCACGATCACAGAGCTAAAAGATGACAAGGCTGAGATTCAAGCCAAGGTTTCTTTGTCCAAGTCCTTTCGCCCTTCATGCTCTTTCTACTGTGCTGCTGTGTCTCTGGCAGAGACCTATTTTCTCCACTAATGAGAAAAAATTAGAAGGGGGAATAAATAGAAGGAAAGAAAGCCACATTTAAATGGTGGTTAATGATTTCAAGAATTGATTTGGTTTAGAAAAGGAAATAAGCATTTATTACTTACAGCGCATTTGATAAAATGTTTTCCCCCGTCACATATTAAAGAACTCTCCGAGTAACATAATGAATGTTTATGTTTCATTTATTCAGCAATTAAGCATCTTAGCATTTTTAAATAAGCATTTATAGCACGTATTAAGAATTCTCAAGCATCCTATTTGGGTCAACGATTTCTCTTTTTCATTTTATAGATTTTAGAAGCATCTCGTTATTAGTGATCCTGCTTTCCCAGCACGGTTTGGAGAATGCTGAGTAAAACTGCAGGCGATTCTACGCATCCTGGCCAAAGGTTACCGGGTCTGGGTTCACGCCTCTGGGGATTTCCAAGACTCCCTGATATGCTGTAGTTTATGTCTTGCCACTTTGTTCTTTAGAGTTTTCAATAATTGAGTAACATAAATATCAACCTTAGTTAGGAATTTTTGAGTTGCAGGTCATAGAAATTCACTTGAATATAGGTAAAGCAAAGGTCAGAATGATTGGCTCCTGTAACCCAAAGCTGTTTTAGGGCCTTCAGCACCATCATCATCTGTTTCTTTAGCTCTCATTTCCCCCTGCTACTGTTTGGCTGAACTTCTTCGTGTAGAAACAGGTGGAATGTGTTGGCCGTCAAAATCCACAGCCTCCTCATATTCTAGGTCTTTCAGACTCTTTCCTGTTCTAGTAAAAGTCATTGTAGCAGGGAACTACCACTCTGACTGATTGAGATGCTATTATTATCCAACTCAGGATGATACATTAGTAAGAAATTGCAGTTGTGCAATTTCTTACTAATGTAAGAGGTCTGTGAAAATACATTACCACAGACCTCACGATGTAAACCCATACATATGTACAGTCATACAGGCCCGAAGTTGGAATCACCTTCACTGGGCCAGAGTGGAGATGTTGGTCTGGTTCCTGTGTGGGTACCGGGAACAGCTGGTTCCTTGCTTTTCTGGCTTCTAGAGCTGTACTCTTTGCACAGCTTGGTTCAGGGCCCCTTCTTCCTCTTGTCAGTAGCACAATAGCTTGAAATCTCTCTTTGCTTCCACTGTCGTCATGTGATCCTTTCTATCTTGAGTTTCATTTCCCTTTGCCTATTTCTCATAAAGATGTTTATGAGTACCTCTGGGGCTCACTGATAATCTATGATAATCTCCCATTTCAAGATCCTTAATCATATCTTCAAAATCTCTTGTGCTTACTAAGTTTCAGAAAATGATGAGATCTTGAAATATGAACACTTTTATGGGTGTTATTCAGTCAAACACAGATGGGATTTCATCCCACTCAACCATTGGACAGAGAAAGGTTATGGTGGAAAGTGTCAGATGTGGTTTCTTCGAAAGAAAATATTTGGGGACCACAGGCCATGCACACTGCGCCCACTGATTTATCAGTTTGGGCTTTTGTGGACGATTTCTGACTCTTATCTAAAGTATGTCTTTCTCTTTTTCCTTACCACAGGTATTTTACCAGCACATGGCCATCTGCAATAAGAAGGACACTTAACAGCTCCCCTACAACTAGATGTGTCTCTGTGGCTCAGTTTTTGCCAGCACGGCATGACCAAAAGGGTTGTGTACAGTATCTGACCACAGGATTAACAGGATTGACTTCCCACTTTCCTCGCTAAAACAGCTTGGTCAGTGATTTGGGTTCAACCATGTGGATGAGGGTGACATGCTAGGGAATGCTGGGGCAGTCAGTTAAAAGGAACTGAAAGCCCTGAATGACTTTGTAGAATACAGCTGTCACACTAGTCTCACCAACCTAGGTTATTTATATTGTTACTATTTACTTTTAGTTGCTATTTTATTTTATTGAGAGAACTGTAGATGCACACACCATTTTAAGATTGAATGCTAATATCTCCTGCATATATTTTGCTCAGTCTAACCCAATGATACTAAAATTATAGAACAAGATATTGACTGTGCGTGGTGGTGCATACCAGTAACCACAGATACTTGGGAAGCTGAAGCAGGAGTATTTCAAGGTGAAGTCCAGCCTAGGCAATTTAGATTCTATCTCAAAACAGAAGAATAGAGTTTGTCCCTCCCTTGAACTGACAGAAGCCATGCGGGGTTTGGGAGGAGCACACCAAGAAGCCAGCTTGACCTCCTGAGCCACGCAAACCATGCAGAGCCCAGGAAGAGAGAAGCCAAATGGCCCTCTCCATGAGCTGACCAGCACGTGGGCTGGGAATCAAGATCTTCCCTGCCCCTCTCCCCCTGTAAGCAACGGCTGCTTTGGAGGACAGGCTGAGTCAATGGCCACTGAGGTACCAAAACAACCGAAGTCTTGTATTGTTTGGTTGACTTTGCAGGTCTGAGGCCAATAGTCTGCGCATCTGTTAGGAGGGTGACAGTATGCAACATAGCAAATAGGGGGGATTTCCTTCTGTCTTGTTTTTGAAGCCCAGTGTTGTTCTCACTGTTTACTTTTGTTCCAATTTACTGTTTTGATTTATTCAATGTTCTGTTTTGATGGGTTTTATTCTGTTTTGTTTTATTTAATTTTAGTACGCCTGATGGAATGGACAACTACTGTGAAGATAACAAGATATATGTTGGTAGCCATTGTTGATTTCCTACTATCCTGCTTTGAAGTTCTCTGGCATTTTCATTGCTTCGTTTGGATTGGCTTCATTCTGTTTTGTTTTGTTGAGTTTTGTCCTCTCTAAAATTAAAAAAAGAAAAAAAAATCCCACAAAAATAACAGAAGGTGGGGAATTTAGATTTTCTGTTTTACTCGTGCTTGTATGTCTGTCTGTGTGTGTGCGCATGTGTGTTTATTCTTCACAATTTTTCACATGCATGTTTGTGTACTACGCCACTTTAACTTGAGAGTTTGCCTTTCTTACACTGCAGTTTAATTTTCACACTGTTATAGTAGAGTAAATCAAGATGTGCCAAGGAAGAACATTGCGTCTAAAGGCAGAAGGGATCCTGAGATGTGTCATGCCTGCTGGTGTACTAACAGTCACTTTTCAGGGATCATTAGCACATACTGGGGCCCTGCTCAGTGCCAGGCATTGTGTTAAGTGTTGTGCCAGTGCAGTGAGGGCCTGTACAGTCCCAGCTGTGACCGCTGCAGTGGGTGTGTTTATCACTCAGCGCGGATTCCACTGTCTCCTCCTGCTGCTCTGTGACAGTCCACACATAAGCGACACTCATCTGATAACGAGTTGCACCTTCCAAGATATTTGCTTGTGATCTGCTTCTTTCCAGCTTCAGAAAATGTAGCACTTGCCCCGCAATGCCTCTTTCTTGCATGTGGGTGTCCCTGGAGGCCAGAGGAGGCCCTGTAAGAAATCCTCGTGTCACTGGACTAGGAGACATAACCACTATGTCTTAGTTTGAGGCCTTCTGGAATGAGAACTTGAAGCAAGAATTCAGGTACAAGTAGTTTATCTTGGAAGTTATCCCAGTGGATACTAGTAGGAGAGTGGGGAAGTGAGACAGAGAAGGGAAGGAAATCAGTTACTGCTGAAGCCGTCTGAGGACAGCAAGCTTAATCCTGTGCTCCAGAAACTGTAGCTCCTTCCTGCAGTTACCTTAGGAATGAGGCCTTTTACTATTCATTCACCAACTCCCATTGGTCACTGTTGCAGGTAAGCGTGAGGGGTTTCTACGCTCCATCACTTCCGGCGGTCCCACAATCAAGCTACACACAGGCATGCAGATACTGGGGGTGGGGCAGGTGTGCAGAGATGTGATAAGTGTAGGGGAAGGAAGGCAGTGGGTACCCATGGCAGGTGCTCCACACCAGGGTCCTACCCTGCTGCGCCCTTTGACAGCACTCCTATCAAGTAGTTCCTCAGTCTCCCCACCTGTCCCGGTGGTGTTCTTGACACAGCTCTGAAACACCTGTTGAAGAAGCGGCATGTCAAGTGACTCCTAAAGCATGAGTAGGAGTTTGCCCAAAGGGAAGAGAAGCAAAGGAAACTTTGGTAGACACATGGAGCAAGGAAGAGTGAGGACAGGGTTTAAGGAATGGGCTGGCTATGTCTGTGATGAAAGAAGAATCAATTGTCTCTGGGTAGCACACAACATAATGAACTGGGAGGGAAACTTCTAGGCGGCCAGAAAAAGAAGGATAGAAGAATCATGAGGAGGAGGAGGATGAGGAGGCATAATCTGGATTTCCAGATTTCGCCCTTGTCCTGACATCTCCTGTCTTGGTTCTGGCTGTTGTATCACGTTGCCCATGGACTGGTGTAGTGCTTGACTGATTCTGTCAACTTGAGACATTTAAAAGCTCAACTAAATGGGTTTAGCAACTCTACACCCTAGGATGTGGAAGACCCACCCTAGGGTGACTCATCACCCGGAGGTATGAAAGGGAAGGAGGGAAGATGAAAGCATTCCATTCTTTGGAGAAGCTCCAGTCTTTGCCTTTGGTTGGACTTTGTCTCCTGGCTTCCAGTGTAGACTCTTCAGCTTTCCGGCATAGATTCTTCAGCCTTTCATCACAGAGCCTTCAACCTTCTGTCGCAGACCATCAGCCTGCTGCTGTAGACTTGCAGGAGACACTAGGGTGAACTCCAGGCCTTGGGTTGAATCCTCCATCATGTAGACACCCTCTGCACGCTTCCTCTTCAACTCTGTGGCTGACCCTTATAAGCCAATCTTGTCATTTCTTATACGTTTGTATTATCTCATGTTACATCTGTTTTCTCTAGTAAATCCTTGACTAATACAGAAACTGGTACCAAGAGTGGGGTCATTGCTGTGTTGTTGTTTGGCCATGTGACTTAAGAGCCTTGGAAATTAATTTGGAAAGCTTTTGAGCAACTGGCCAAAGAGACAGTCCCTGTAGGCTGTGTACTATTTTGGAGATTCTGGTCAGAACCTGGAAAATCAGAGTACTGATGGAAATGCTGCCAAACTAAGATGAAGTTTGGGAGGCTTCTGTTGAGAAGGACTACAATGACTACTGAAGTCCAGGTAGTATATTGTATTTTGGTTGGAAGTTGGTCTTCATTTTGCTTGTATTTAGAGATATTACCTGGTGGCAGAAAAATTTCTGTGCAACCTACTGTTGAGATGGTAGCATGGTTACTTCTGAGAACTTTTGACCAGATCTATGTTGAAAACCAGGTTAATTAATCAAAGTATGGTGTTTTAATGTTGAACCTTGGTCACCCTTTAAATGTTTTGCTTTTGGTGCAGGAATAAGTGCAAAAAGAATTGTATACATGTAATTGTTGTATTAATGTAAATGTAAATAGAACAAGATATGTAACTTTTACAAATCTGCCACTAAGGACTATAGCTTAAGGAAATGTGCGTGGTTATTAAGTTGACCAGGGGTGGATTGTTATGGATTAAAAACTGGTGGTCAGCTTAACACCAGCTGAATTAAATCAGCATGGTGCAGAGCACAGATGTTCCACCTGAGGAAAGTTGCCAGCGTAAGTAGAGATGTGGAGGAGAAGAGAGGTGTGTTGAGGAATTGAGGCGTTGTGGGTTTCCTACGTGTTGCTGTGTGAGCCGTTGCTTCTCCTGGGGAAGCTCTGGTCCTTACACTGAGCACTGCTTCCTGGCTCCAGAGGGGAAGATGCGTGTCACTTAATCTCCAGGATGAACTCGTCACGCTGGCTTCCTGGCATGTACTTGACTGTGTTTATTGTCAGAGGAGCTCGGGGCCTCTGTGTCACTGAGGATGGCTGTGGTGCTTTTTAGGACAGCTCTGGTTCTTGTTTTGAGCATGACTTCTCAGCTCCAGCATAGAACCCTCAAGCTACCAGCACAGCTCCTTCATCCTGCTGGCATAGACTTTCTAGCTTCCACTGCTGACCTTTGGGCCTTCCCAGCACGGATCTGTAAAAGAGACTGCTGTGAGTCCTTCTTGTGGGCTCTAGACCTCCAGTTGGACTCATGGGAGGCATTGTTATGAGCTCTGGGTCTTCATCTGGACTCATGTGGGACATTGCTGTGGGATTCAGGCCCTTGGCTAAATATTCTATGTCTTTAGTGCTGTGGATAGATTTCCCGCATTTTCTTGTGTTGACTCTGGGTGGCCATCATAAAATAATATAAACTCCATGTCCTGATTTTAATTGTTCTCCGCACAACCCCTGACTACAACAACTGGTAAAGACAAATATAAACAAAAGACATTTACTGGTCACAGGTTTAGAGGCTGGAAGTCTAAGATTCAGGAGCCAGCACAGTTGTGCTCTGGTGAGGGCTTTCCTCCTGCATTATGGAGCTGACTTCTTGCTGGGCGTCGGATGACGGAAGGTGCCAGCTAGCCCTTTGGCCTTTTCAGTCCATGACGGCTCCACCCTCAGGGTCTAATCTACCCCGCAGGCCCCATCTCCTAATGTCATTGTCCTGAGGATTTCAACATATGAACAGGGGATTTCAACATATGAATAGGGGTGAAAGATATAGCAACCATTCAGATCACAGTACCCTCTGTCTCAGAGTAAATCTAGTTGTGCCTAGAGCTTCTTTAGAGAGCTGCTCTTTTCCTGCTCTGGTGTTTCAACCTAAGGTCTTAACACTGAGCTGTATTTGCAGTCACTTTTAATTTTTACTTTTTAAATTTTAAAATGGGGTAAATCAGTCACTGAATTGTCCAAGCTGGGTTTGAACTTGCAATCCTCCTGCCTCAGCATCCTGGAATGCTGGGATTAAAGGTGTGCACTACCATACCCAGCTAGAACTAGCTCTTGACAATACCGTCCTGATATGCTTTGAGGGATTCCTTTCACCCCTTAGAATGTTTTCTCCAGGGAGCCATATGCTAAGGCGCAGTGTATTTTTAAAAGGGTGGTCAGGATCAGCTAGGAGGCAGCTAAGGAAGTGTCTTACTTATACAGTACTGGTCCACTTGAAGTCATGAATGATTTTCTTTCTTTGATGTCTAAATTTAGGGGAAGTAAAGCCATATTAGAAGAATGGACTTTGGAGTCAGAGCAGGGGAGACTTCAATCCTGGCTTTACACTTTGGAGCTCTGAGCTGATAAAATGTCCCAGCTAGACTCTTCCTGTGTAGGTTAGAGTTAAGATTCCACGTGTGAAACCTCCCAGGCATGTTCACGGCAGCGTTAGCCACAGCTGCTCCAAACGGCAACAACCCAGATGTCTACTGACTGACGCATGAGTACAGTAAATGTATTATGATTACAAAAATCAGCAGAATGCTGGTGCATGCTACAGCACATATCAAGCATGAAAACACGCTCGTGTTTGCATTAGCCAGTTTCACCAGCCAGCTCACAAAGGACCTTATGTTCGTATGATTTCTTTCAGAGAGAATGTTCGGTGTAGGCAAGTCCAGAGAGACAGGAAGCAGATGGGTGGTTACTGGCAGCTGGGAGGATGGGGTGGGGTTTGAGGCCAAATTGGGAGTAAATGCCACGCACACAGGGTTTCTTTTCAGGGTGATAAAATGTAGTGATGATCGCACAGTTCTGTGAATACTAAAAGCCATTGATTTGAACATTATAAATGGGTGGATTGTAAGTGAACTATATAGGTCAATGAGCTTGTCACACAGGAAGGACCGCACCTCCCAGGGTGTTAATTTCATGCTCATTGGTGTGGACTGAGTGGGGGAAGCCAGGATGGACCTTAACCTGGGCCACCACCGCAGAAAGTGTATCCTGTGGGAAATCAGTGTGGCAAATGGTGAGGAGTCATTTCCTTAGAAAAATAGGCACGATTCATGCACTGCATTATCTCAAAATGACAGCCTTGCCCCTGGGGCCTTCTCACCGTCCTCTCTCTCAGGGCAAGGAGAAAAAGGTATAAAGCAGGAGGCAAAGCGGGGTTTGAATAATAAGTGGTTTCCAATTAGCTGCATTGAAAATTGAGAGAGTCGGCTTGTATTATTTTTCACGATCAAATTACTTCGTTTTGTCTCTGCTCTGACTGTGACGGTAATTTTATGCCAGGATTATTTTAGTCATTTTAATTATGCATGCATCAATATTTAGTGGGTGTTTACCTAACCCACAGCATACCCAAATGCTTTTCTCCTTCAGAAAGTGTGGTGGTACAATATAGTATTAATAGGTGGTGTGCACAGTGTGGAGATGCAGTTCCTTTTATTTCTGCACCCTCCTGTGTTAGCAGCATTGGGGTGTTCCTTGGAAGGCAGTGTGGGTGCGATTCGGGTGCATGTGCAGAACTAAGGCAGTGCCAGAGTGCTGTGGGTTCATTCTGCGTTACTGGGTGTAATTCTAGTGCAGTGTTTCCGTAGGGATTCAGTTACATAGGACAAATTACATCTCACCATTGATTTCCACTTTTCTCTTTGCTGAGGACCTTTCATGTGTGTCATGCATTTGAATCGCTCTGTCGTGGACGGTATTGTTTATTCCCTTTCTCTTTTCATTGGTGTCTCTTCCTCCTCTTCTCTCTTTTACAATTTCTGTTTCTTTAACTTTTTAAGAATCAACCATCAGCCTTTTTTCTTTTTTATCAACATCCTTCACCTAAAAGAACCCTTCAGTTCTTTGGGCTTTTTCCAGCTCTGAACCTAGAGCTGGAAACTTCCAAATGTTTGTGAACTTGTCACTGGTCAGTACTCCCAGGAATGGTTCAGTTTAACTTAATCTAATGCCCAGGACATTTTGTGGGCTTTAGATTAAGCTAATGTGGATTCATTACCTTTGGCAACCTCTGGCACTGGCTGAGACATTTTGACTTCCCCTTTTGCCTTTATTTTCAGATTAGGTTGGTCTTAATTTGCAGTCTCTTGGATTTCTTCTCCTTCCATTACCTCTGCTACTTTCCTGATTTCCTGGTGGCCTCCTAACTGAATGATACCCCAGCGTGTGAGCAGGCCACTCTTGACGGCCCCCAGGGTTTAGGGGTCTTTTAGATGACCTGTCCTGCACCAGTGCACTGTACTGCCTTCTCTCTCCCTCCTCTTCTCCCGGGGTCTGGAGACATCCTGCCCGTGCACTGCTCCTCCCAGTCCTGTGAAGTGAGATGAAGTGAGACACAGCCTTGGATGAGACAGCAAGTCAAGAAATGGGTCACTAGAGGAGAAATTGTGGGGACCAACCTGGCAATGTGGACCATGGGGACTTGGGAATATGGACAGAAAGAAAATGCCAGCCAAAGTCTTCCGCCCACCCCTGGGGAGGCCCTGGGGAGTGGCTGGGATCACCAGAAACCTCAGCCAGCACAGAGGTAGAGGAGAGGGGACCTGAGGGAGGGAGGGAGGGCACTCCAGAATGTCCCCCTCTGTGGATGCCACGGTGTGAAGCATAGCACCAGCGAACTCTGTGACTGCTTCCAGATCCCGAACCTGTGCCCAGCCAGCGTCCAGTGCAGCTGGCCACTGCTCCTATTCTCGCTGAATGA
Organism: Hydrochoerus hydrochaeris; assembly: GCA_004027455.1. Taxonomy (NCBI): domain Eukaryota; kingdom Metazoa; phylum Chordata; class Mammalia; order Rodentia; family Hydrochaeridae; genus Hydrochoerus; species Hydrochoerus hydrochaeris. The sequence goes on along the minus strand of PVLA01003876.1, from coordinate 138,566 downwards.
AAGGAGATGGTAACAATTGAGTGTGGTTTAAAACACGGTGAACGTTTAAATCTTAAAAATTCATTACAGTAAAAGACGCATTGCCGTTGAGCCCCCTCACAATGCCCTCTTTAAACACACTCATTCCCTCGCCCTTCTGAAGCAGTCCTGGACATCCTCTCTTGGGAGCGGCTTTAGCTGTGTGCTGTGGCTGCCCTGAAGTCCTGTGTCAGTTCAGAACACTGAACTTTCACCATCGTTTTGATTTTGGGGAGGAGCCGACAGGTGCATGGTACCAGGGCTGTGAATAAGGTGGTCGGGGATATACTGAAGTTTTACAACCTGCCTTTTCACCAGGTGACATTTGGCAGCAGCATTCACTCTACTTTTTTATTTTACCAATAAATCAATTTATTTAAAAGAATATATTACAATTAATTCCATTAAGTGATGTTACCAATACTTGGTAGAGTGGTTAGCTCTAGACCAAGGGATGCAAGAAACACTGTCAGCCATTATTGGTCTGTTTTCTAATCGCATTTCTTAAATCACAAATAAAATATTCAAGATGCTGCCGTGCAAATACTATTAGAGTTTCTCAAAGAAGTTAAAGTTATGCATGACCTGGGTAAAGTTGAAGCCCAGCATTCACTATTTTTGATTGCATTTTGAGAGAAATTTCAGAACTTCTTCAGAAAGGAATGTGTGTTTGAAGAGAAAGGGAGTATTTCAAGGGGGATGAGAAGCAATGTGTCTTTTACTGTAATATTTTTTAAATTAAATTTACATATTCATCATCTATTTTGATTAGAACTTAAGTCAGCCATGGCATATACATGGAATTTATAGGCAGTGACAGTCTGTTTGGAGCAAGAATTCTCAATGCTTTATCACATTGGAGGAACTGTAGATCCTGACAGTTTTGTGTCAGCTAAAAAAAGTCATTGATACAATTGGGATGATTTATTTTTATTTTAAAAGGCAAAACAGAAAAAGGGATAGAAATGATACAGAATTTCAAAAAATAAAAGTAAAAAATTAACACTGGTCAACATACTTCTTATTGTTTAGAAGTAGTTGTTCAGGTTACAAGATTTAGGCGTGAAAAAAATGACCGAATAGTCAAACAGTGACAGCACAAACTGTTCTCCTCAGTGAAGCAACAGAGATTAGTAGTATAGTTATCTGTCCTGCATATATAAAGATGTGATGTTTTTATATAATGGTTTACTTTTTTATCAATCAGAAGCGTATAACTTGTGATTCATATAAGTAAACCTAACTAGACTCACTGCATCAGTATACATTGGCTCTAAAGGACATCTTGGATGGGTGCCTATTGTCTAGTTAATTAATTCACTTTCAGGCAGTGTTCTTGACACTCTAGAAAGAGATAATGATTAATAAGATAGTCTCTGTCTTCAAAGACGTCAGAAGCTAACGTGGACTCAGTCTAGTAAATGAACAATTGCGTAACATTGAAATGTCCCGAGATGTATCCATTGTACCACCTCGGACAGGTCACCTGGGTGTGTCTGAAGCATGAGCGTCCTGGCCCCACCTTGGCGTCCATGGACACTTGCTGCCCATTTCATTTTTGGAGGTTCAGTGCTCTAAGTATGGGGTGTTGTGGAGAGAATCTGGGATGGGTTTTTTTCTTTCAGAACTGAAGAGGGACTTCTAACCCAACCAGGGGATTGTACAGGGGTAGCAAAAGGCTTCATTCTGGAGATGGTACCTAAGTTGGCTCCTGGAGGACAAAGGAGGGGGCAGAAGAGGGGAAGGTGGAGGGAGCCGAGAAGGCACCGAGCGTGACAGCGGTGGTACGTCAGGGGCCCACAAACATTTCTACCAGGTTGGGACACAGAAATGTGAGAAGAGTGAGGCAGCAGACAGGGCAGGTGAACAGGAGCTGCTGAGGGTCCTCAGCTATGTACACCGAGGGGTGCTGGGAGCCTCCGGTTGACCTGGCCTTTTATCCCACACAGGACAGGTACCTGGGGTGGGCTTGATGACTGCCTCCTTATCATCTGTTTGGAAGAGACCCTGAATGACAAGCCAGGGCACAGTGGGCTAGGATGGCTCTATCAGTCTTCTTAAAAACACTGTCTTGGACCTGGGTAATAGGTGGGTGCTATAGTTTGCATGCAGGCAGTGTTCCCTAAGGCCCATGTGTTATGGGCTCGGTCCCTAAGGCGGCAATGTGGAGAGGAGGTTGGACCTTGGGGGAGGTCTTTGGGTCACTGGGGACGCGCTCTCGAAGGACCCTCCCAGCCCTTGTTTTCCCGGCTCATGCTGGGTCCCTGGCTCGAGGCGAGCGGCATGCTCTGCCGGGTGCTTCTGCTTTGGTCCTGATTACAGGCCCAGGCCGGAGGCCGGAGGCCGGGAGCCCGGGGGGCCGCCTGAGCTGGGACCGCAGCTAACCACTCTGTTCATAAGATAACGGCCTCAGCTGTCCCACCCGACATGAAAGCAGACTAACGTCTTGCCTTCAGATAGTTTAAATCAAGGATCTTCAAATACTTTTGCTCATTACCCTTAAAGGGAATTCTGAAAATACACACCTCCTTCCACACTTTAAAGCTGATGTCTCATTTTTATTGTTTAATAGCCAACTAGTTGTAAAGAATGGGAGAGTTAGCATACTGCACTTGCTGACATTTGAAGATAGGCTGCTGTACCGCTGGCTCTTCAACATACTCGGAAGAATCGAAATACTTGGGCAGTCAATACTCCTGACATCTTAGAATATTTTAAAGACACCGTCTTTTTCGCAGCTGGTGATTTTCTTCTTGTGCTCATGTTTCTATTCTACTCCTTTCACAGAATTTTATCCAATATATTTTATGCTTGAGAGTTTATTAGTTCCTCTTCCTATTTCTCTGTAATAAACACATATGCATACATTTAGTTTGTCAGTACTGGGGATTGAACCCAGGACCTCACATACGCTAGGCAAGCACTCTACCACTGAGCTACATTTCCAGCCCCTATCCATTTAGTTTTTAATGTCCTGTGACTATGGGTGTTTGATATTGAATTTTTCTTACATTGGTCTTAACTCATGCACAACAAGTTAAAGTACTATTATAAATTTTAAGTATTGAAGATAATAAATAGAATGGCATTAATTATAGTCTGTTTTTTTCTCCAATTTTTTTCATGTATCCATCGGTGAATGTTACTAATAGAATAAGACAGGGTTCAGCATGAATTCTGTTCTATTTTTTTATTTTTGTAAGTGTATCATACTGAACGTTTTCATTTACAGAAGTTAGCAGGTGGGAACGGAAGCAGATTTGAATAGCAAAGCTACCTAATATTTCTAGAAATCACCAGTAGTACATCAACATTCACAATGCTAATGGACTAAAGAAAAGAAATTATATGATTATATTCATAGAGGAAGAATAACATCAGCCCAAATTCAACATCCTTTCATGGTAAAGACACTTAAAAAGTAGACGAGTTTCTCGGTTTTGAAAATTTATTTGTCCAAGAGTAACTGTAATGTTCAATTGATAACTAGGTTAGATCTTTCTTCAATTTTGCTGAAAAGCGTGAATTGGATACAATATTACTTACAAAAGACTTTATTATCTAATCTTTCTGAAATTTTGGAAAGTAGAAAAAAATGAGTTTAACCCCGTATCAGATTATGGTTAGTAATATTGTTATTATTCCACTCGGCAGGATCTTTTTAACTAGGTTTACTCAGAGTACTATAGTGTTAATGAATATTAATTTCAATGCAAATATAATATTGTAAAAGCAATAGTTTTGATAAAGTGTTTTCATTTTATGTGGCTCAAATATATTTTAAAATGATTTTGCAGTTGAGGATTTAACTCATTCAATTTATGGAAACTACTCACCACAAAATTGGCAGAGCCATTCTACATTACCAAACCAAACAACCAGGTGAAAATATTTGAATACTTTTTTAGCACTGTGCTCCAGATCATACTTAATGATCAGCTGTTAGGAAAAAACACGACCTTCTGTTTTAGCTCAGATAAACACGTTAACAGCACCCTTGTGAAAACCATTTATCTTTGATAGGTATTGTCATGGTCATTTGGGTTTCTGTAAAAAAGTAGTTTAGACCAGGATTATGGGCATTAGAATTCTTTTCATGCCTCTGCAGGGTGGATGGTGGTACCAGGGTGCCAGCGTGGTTGATTTCTGGAGAGGGCCCTCTTGGACATCACCTGCTACCAGCTGTTGGCAGAAAGAGGCCAAAAGAGCTCTCTAGGGTCCCTTTCACAAGAGCTCTAGTTCCATTCATGATGCCTCCACTCTGAAGCCCCAATTACTTCCCAGAGTTTACCTCCAATTTTGCCAACGGACGAGACTGGGTGAGTTGCACGTTGGAGTCAGAATGGCAGAGGAAATAGTGGCTGCAAAGAGGGATAAAGGACTGTGAGACGGTAAATACCCAAAATCTGAAGAAGGCCATGGAGCTAGACACTGAAGCCAGCTTCATCTGATTTCAAAGTGAGGGTGGTTCCAGCTGACATCTGGGTTAGAGTGGGGTGTGCATGATAATGTCACACATTCTGCCAGTAAGCTCTTCTTCATGCTCAAAAATCTTGCAAACATTTCCTCAAATCATTGAATACTCTTCAACAATACTATTTTTAATGGCCATACAGCAGTCTAGCAAATGAAAGTACCATAATTTATATAATACGTCTATTATGGTAAGCCATTTGGGATGTCTCTACGTTTTACACATGATAAATAACACTGAACTGAACAACTCTGCTTATAAATCATTGCATGCATCTTTGATTATTTTCAAATGGGCTCATTTTAAATAACCATGAACTATGAATTGCTATTTTGCAATAGCAATTTCTGTTCATTGTTTTCTTTATGAACTAAAACTTTTCCTTCAGGCGAAGAAAAAAATGAAAAAGAATTTCTTGGAACATCTGGTTTATGGTGTAATTTACTTTTGATATTCAGCTGTGCTCCCAAATTTTAAAATATCTCTTTTCTAATGGATTCATCTCAGGTTTAGTCTTCCTTCTGGAGATACAGATACAAGTGTTTTTCCTTCTTTGAACCCCTGGCCTGGAGCCATGACTACAGGAGGGAAAGAATGCTGGAGTTGCATGTTAGTTGCCACAGAATTATTTCTTAATTTGTAAGGCCCAAGAAGGAGGAACAGAGAGAACTAACCTACAGAAGTTTTTGTTCATATCCAAAACAAAACAAAATGAAACAAAACAAAACCCAACTCTTGTGATTATGGTTGCCATTGAAAATTGTGATATGCTAGGTTACTTACCTAGGTCATCCTTCTAGCCAGGATTGTATTATTTCCTCTCTCATTGGTGAACAGGCTGAGGCTCGTAGCAGAAAACACAGGTCACATTTTCAAGGAAGTAGCCGAGTTGGAATTGTAACCCAGCCTGGTCCAACCCTTACCACACCATGCTGTGCTAATGGCTTCCTGTATCTTTGCATTTTGAACATAGCAATACTTTAGACCAAAATTTTGAGGAGTCACATACATGCGCCAGTTTTTAAAATAATAGCTGTACTATTACTTGGAACTGAGCTCCATCCCAGCCCTTTATTAATTTTATTTTTTAAAATTCTGAGACAAGATCTCACTAGGTCACTAGGTTACCCCGGTTGGGTTTGAACTTGCAATCTTCCTGCCTCATCCTTGTGAAGAGATTACTGGAGTTACAGGCATGGACCACCGTGTCTGGCTACATCGACTTTTAATTTTGCCGAATAAGGACATTGAAAGGGCAATAGGCACTGAACTGCTATGGTCTAGCATTGCAATTTCAATAGACATTTTCATGCCAAGAAGAAGAGGGGAGCTGTGGGGTTTAAAGAGAATCCTTTTAGTAAGTGGAATTCAGCCTTATGGACACTCAGTTCGCTGTCCCTATTGACGACCATCATCTCTCCATGGACCAGTGAAAAGTGGGCACTCTTCCCAGAAGTGTTTCTAGAGACTGCATTGTCATCACCACCTGGACAAGCGACTGTCTGGCTGGGCTGTCCCACGCGGAAGGAGGGGGCAGGAGGCCTCCCTCCCTCCCCTCTGCTGTGGGAAGGGTCCGAGGTACATTCAGCTTGGTGGTGGCCGGGTGCCTGCCCCATCACCTCTCTCTGCTCAGGATGGAATTCTTATACTCCGCTCCTTCTCCTGGGTGAGGGGAGGAAGTGGAGACTGGATGTGAAATCCAAGACACTGAAGAGAGAGAAATATTTGGTCACACGGGCAGGAAGATGTTACACCAGTCCATCTCAGTCTACTCACGAGAAGAGCTGTGTAAATAACGCAAGCGTCGGTCTGCAAACGGATAAATCAGGGAGCATATAGGTGTCTTTCGAGCTGGCCTTTGATGACCACCACTGATCTGATTCGCAGTGTGTGAAGCAAGGACAAAGCACATGAGTGTACCTCACCCCAGTGCACTCCTGGGGGAGGAGGTGCCACTGAATAGGAAGTTATGGGTCTAGAAGGGTAAATAATTGGTGAACCATGAAGTGAACTTGAAGCCAATTCGTGGCTGTTACAGTTTAGTTCCAGTGCATTGTCCCATCCCACCCCCAGTGCTTGACTTACGGATTAGTGGACAGAAGTGGCAAAGAAAGGCAAAGCTGGCTTGGGTCGGATCTCCCCAGGTAGCAGAATCACAGACAAAATAGGGAAAATGCAAGTCACTATGGCCTTGCCCTTAGGCCCTGACTCTATCAATGAGCAACTTCTTGGAGTTAAATATTACATGTAACCCTTGAGCCTGACATTGCACTAAATAGTTGACCAGAATTATCCACATGTGAAAGGGAAGGAAAGGTGGTTAACACCATCTCCAGTTGTATACATGTGAACATGCTTTCACAGTGTGTATAAATGTATACATACACTCACTCACATACACACAGTGACACACTCTCATTGCCCAAAATCCACTCTCCTACCCCCCATCCATACACACATGCCCACAGATACACACACAGCAAAAGCCCGGGCTCTGGACCAAGTTTTGTGGTACTGTCCCTCTAGGTGTGGTCAATCCTGGTCTTCTCTCTGTTCCGGGGGTGCCTCCCTGCAAACTACAACTTTAGCTTAAATCAGTGACCCTCTGCATTGATGTCCTGGAGCCCTTGGACCTGCGGTGGAGACTTGGAGCTACCTTGGATGAGGGAGGAGCCCCATGTGGGGTATGCACATCTTTCTCTGGCTGCAGCAGAACATCTAGGCTTCCCTCCTTTCCCCAGCTGCTGTCCAGTCCTTCTGTCATATGCACGAAAGTGTCCATGACTGTAAAAGTTTGGAAATAAGCTGAGCGTAGAGAGTGGGAAGAGAAAGTTGGCCAGAGGAGGACCAGTAGGGGGTCAGTGAGCCACAGTGGTGGGTGATGGTCTGTGCTTGCCCATCCCATGGCTCGCAGTCCCCATCTCCTGCTGTCCCCACTCTGTGGCAGCTCCTATTGACGCCCAGGTAACTACTGAGCTAGACAATTCCACTCTGTGCTCTGGTGCAGTCCACTGATTTAGTTGACATCTCAGAAAGCTTGGAGAATCACAAGAAAAATTTGCAAGAGTACATGGGAAGCATTTTGCAAACCAAATTTAAAGGTGGGACACCTTCCTCTCTAATGCCGAAGTCCAGATTTGGATCTCATCCACAAACGTCCTTGGTATGGTGGCCACGACTGAGAAATGCTTCTGAGATTTGAAAGTTCCACTTTCTCAACTTTTGTCTTTTCCAAACGAGTGAGAAATTACCTTCTGCACACCCTGGATTGGAGGTGAATCTGACTCCCACTGTGGGCCTTAAAAAAATGAGGGCGGAGAGTCTTAAAGAAGGGAATAACTTCAGCTAGTAACTAGGAATTGACGTGACAGGCCAATAAAGAGAAATGGTCAGGGTTGAAGTCTGCATTTTAGAGCATGTTGATAAACAGAATGGCTGATTTCAGTGATGGCATTTTAACCAGACTTTGACCGGGTTACATGGACATCATTATTGGTAGACAAATCAATGTCAGGTAAGTAATATTTCCTTTTTTTTTTTAGTACTGGGTATTGAACCTAGGGCCTTCTCACTGAGCCACATCCCTAGTCCATTTTCCCATTTTTATTTTTACTATATTTTTTTGGCACCAGGAATCAAACTGAGTGCCTCATGCTTGCCAGACAGGTGCCATTTTAAAATTTTGAGTTAAAGAATCACCAAGTCTGGGCTCCTGCATGCGGTTCTCCTGCCTCAGTCTCCCGCAGTGCTGGGATTACAATCTGGTTTCCAATGGTCTGTCCATCACGGTTACATTGCCCTTGCCTGTTTGTTGGTCTGTCTCCCCAACTAGTATTTAACTTCTCTAACAGCAGGAGCCAGGTCTATTTTATGTACCCTTGTATTCTTATTATCATGGGCGATGGGGTCCGGGACAAGTTCTTAGGTTCTTGTGCACGACACAGAAAGATCCAGACATGGCACTCGGCAGCAAGCAGGGAGGTAGCAAAGCTTATTACAGCAGTGAAACACTCAGACTGGGTGGGCCCACACGGGTGAAAGGAAAATGACATGGAGATTGGGGGTTGAGGTGTTCAGTGGGTTTGGAGGCGTCTTCCAGACCCCGACTGACAGGGTGCCGAGTCGCCACGGTGGCTGCATCTATGGTGCAGGACCCTGTTCTAATTCCGTGCGCAAGGTTCAGTCTGTATGCATGAAACTTCAACAAACTTCAGGGGAAGAAAGGTTACTCTGGTTCATGTAGGTGGGTCGGGAACTGGAATTTTCCAGCACATGCTCCAAGGTCTTTGTTTATTTTATTTTTTTATCTCTGCCTCCAAGTAATAAACTTTAGGACGAAGGTTAAGTGTTGCCCAAGTTCCAGTGAGTGGAGGGGAGAGGCTTTACAGCGAGTGGAGAGGAATGGACACTTGGCCTCCAACTATACTACCCAAGTTACGGCTGTACTAGGACTGTCTCCGGCAGGTGGTAGAAATTCTATCGTTGGTCAGAGAATGAGTGTGCTGTAAAAGTTTTAAGCCTTATGAGACCTGACATGGTGCGGAAAGGCTAGAACAGTGTCTTATCTTAATCACATGTCATTTCAAAGCTTTCTCCTTTGTTATAAATAAAATGCCTCGCAAGACAGGGAACTGAGGCTGAACAGAACACAGAGTTTTGATGCTGGTTCTGGTGGATGGGATGATCAGGGTCCAATCTTGCTGAGAGTTTATCAGACAGTTAGACTGAATATGAAAAAATCCACTCAAACTTATGAAAATTCTGAAAGAAAGCAGATGCTAATTTGGATTTCCATACCCATTGAAAGTAGCCTTTGAAAATAAAGATGAATTGGGGCTGGGAATTTAGCTTAGTGGCATAAGTGCCTGCTTGGCAAGCAGGAGGTCATGAGTTCAATCCCCAATACCAAACAAACAAACAAACAAAACAAAGAAAATAAAGATGAATTGAAGATTTTTTTAAAAAAATAAAACTGGAAAGATTTCATTATCATGCCCTGAAGGAGCTGTGAGTGAAATGACCTTGTCGTGAGCCCTGGAATAAAGGTGGGGTGAGCTGCAACAGGAGGGTAATATAACTTGGTAGGAAAATTGAAAAGGTTGGTTGATTGTCTAAAACAAATGCAATAATAGGGCCTTGTGGGGTTTGACATAGCCATATTATTAAAATTTATAAATGAGGCATATAAATGAGGAAGAAAGAATGATTTTAAAGTGTTGAAATGTCCTGGCATTATTTGAGAATGGAGCAAAAATAGGAAGTCATGTTGGACTTTGATAAGTACCTAAATTAATCTTAAAAATTATAAATAATAATAAGCATCAAAGTAAGAGGGGAAGCAAGTGGAATACAGAATAATAAAAAATTAATTTAAAGAAGGCAAGGAGGTAGAAGAAATACTTGAGACAAATAATAAGAGCATGGCCTAAACTTAAAATATCAATATTTGCATTAAATATAAACAAACCAATCTGGTTGAGACAAAGATTGTCATATTGAATTTTAGAAAAGTTTTCTCTCTCCTAAAATTCACTTGGAAACAGAAGAGACCTAGAATAGCAAAGGCAGTCCTAGGCAACAAAGGCAAGGCAGGAGGCATCACAATCCCTGACTTGAAATTATACTACAAATTTACTGTGATAAATTCAGCATGGTACTGGCAAACAAACAAATGAACAAACAGACAACAGACCTGGGGATCATTGGAACAGATTAGAAGATGCAGACACAACTACAAAGACACTCAGCCACCTCATCTTTGACAATGAGGTCAAACATGTTCACTGAAAGAAAGACAGCCTCCTTAATAAATGGTGCTGGAAAAACTGGGTTTCTGTATGCCAAAGACTGAAACTAGACCCATGTCTATCACCATGTACTAAACTAAAGTCATAAATGAATCAAAGATCTAAATATTGAAACAGACACATTATACTGTAAGACGAGGTAGGTAGAAATCTGGAACGCATAGGGGTAGGCAGATAACTCAGGAACAAAACACAAAACACATGGAAAGTACTTCAAAGAATCAATAACTGGGATTTCATCTTATGAAAAAGTTTTTGCATATCAAAAGAAATCACTAACGGACTGAAAAGAAAACTGACAGAATGGGAAAAAGTTTTAGTCAACCATCCCTCAGACAAAGGACTCATATCTAGAACATATAAAGACTTGAAAAACATCAGGCCCCCCAAATTCAAAGACCCAAGCAAAAAATGGGTATCTGAGATGAATACACACTTCTTAGATGAAGGAATACAAATGGCAAATAAATACGTGAAGAAATGGTCAACATCATTGGTCATTTGAGAAATACAATAACACTGAGCTTCCATCTCATCCCAGAAAGCTTCCATCTCATTCCAGAAAGAATGTCATGAAGAAATCAACCAATAACAAATGCTGGTGGGGCCATAGGGGAAAAGGAACTCTTCTCCACTGTTGGTGGAGTGCAGACTGGTGCAACCACTGTGGAAATCAGTGTGGAGATTCCTCAAAAAAGTAGGATTGGAGGTCCCATTCAGTGCAGTTACTCCCTTTCTGGATATTTTCCCAAAAGCATTAAAAACATCATACCACAGTGATACATGTGCACCCATGTTTATAGTTGGAAATAACTAAATCTTGGAAACAACCCAAATGTATAAAATGGATGGCATAAAAAAGATGTGGTATTCTTATACAGTGGAGTATTACTCAGCTATAAAGCTGAATATTACTCAGCTTACTCAGGCTTTTACAGGTAAATGGGTGCCATTTGAGACCATACTCATAAGTGAAATAAATTTAAATCACATATTGTATTGTCTCCCTAGTGTAAAAAAAAAACTGAAAGAGTGATAAGATCCCAAGCATACAATAGATATTGTGAAAATGAAAGGGAAGAAAGTGCTCAAAAGGGAAGAACAACTGGGAGAGGGGACAGGAGAGAGAAAAGAAAGGGAAACACTGTGTGTAGATAGAGACGCATCGATATGATAGGTAAGTACACTGCTAATCTAGTAAGGCCATCAAAAGAACAGTTTGTGTTTTCATTGTTTGACTGATCATTTTTTATGCCTAAATCTTGTAATCTAAACAACTACTTTGAAGATAATATGCAATATATTAACTAGCATTAATTTCTTATTTTTAAAAAAAGTTCTGTATTGTTTTTATCCTTTTCTGTTTATAAAATAAAAAAAATAGAAAAGTTTTCTCTCTCCATCATTTATGACCCTACAGACTCGTGTATACTTACACTTGTATTTTGGACACTTTTTCCATATGTATTATAGCTTACAATAAAAGTTAAAAATGACACAAAAGCTACAAAATCTGGAATTTTATTTAATAAAAAACACCATAGAGTCAATACTAAGGCATTGCTTCCAAAAGAACAAATGAGTATTTGTTTTTTTAAACGTTTATTTTAGATAGAATTAAAACAAAGCAACATAAAACAGAATAAAGCTAATCCAAACAATGCGATGTAAGTGACACAGGATTTCAAAACAAGGGAATAGGAAATCAACAATGGTTACCATAATGCCTCTTGTTGTCTTCAAAATAGCTGCCCATACCTTCAGACATAGTAAAATCAAACAAAATAGAACAGAATAGAACTAATAAAAACAAAACAATGAATGCAATACAGGACCTCAAAACAAGACAGTAGTAAATCCAAAATAGCTACCATAATATATCTTGTTCTTTGAAATAGCTTCCCATGCCATCAGATAGAATAAAATCAAACAAAACCAAACAGAAGAAAAACAGAGCAAGCAAAACAATGAGAATGATACAGGATTTTTAAACAAGATAATAGGGAATTAACAATGGACACCATCTTCAGAAGGAGATCCCCCATAGACACTACATTGTGTACTGTTATCCTCCAAAAAGATGATCAGACCACTGGCTTTAGGTCTGCAAAGTCAGTGAAACACTGAACACTACAAGCATTAAGTTGTATTTTACCTCACTAGCTATCATCACAGCCTGTGTTTCTCTGTATCGTCTGGTCACTTATGGGAAGGTGGGGAGTGTAGGCTCTTCTTGTCTCCCTGCCCGTGCGCTGGAGAGGGCTGGTGTCTGGCTCTCCCCCAGCCAGCCCGTGCATGGCACCCACAAACGAGTATTTGGATAGATGAGGGAAATATGGGTTCAGAGGTGGAGAAATGACACTTACTCTAATCTGTGTTGTCTGTACTGTGCTAAAAATATTTTGTTCTCTCTGGGCCCAAATTTTCTGGGAGATGAAAGGAAATGGATGCCATTCCCAGAAGAGCCACAGTCCTATGGAATTGCATAGCACAATAAGTGAGATCCAACCTACTTGGAGTTTTGACATCTTGACCATATAAGATTTTAGTGACTGAAAAGAAGACTTGATCCAGCTCTAACTAACTTCTGGTTGTTCTCTCCTGCTCTTTCTTTCCCCTCACTGAGTGAAACAGAAATAAGTAATGTAATATTTACATAGTTTCGATTAAACACTTAAGTGATTAATCGAAACTATGTAAATGACACTTAAGTTATTTATCACTGAAGTGCTCAGAAAGCATAGCAGAACGTGTATTAGCAGCAGTCAGTGCTAACACAAGGCAATTCTCTTCTTGCTGAAACACGCCACCCTTGTGCTACACTTACACAGTATTCTTCGGTGATTGTAACAACATTTTGAAAAATAAGCTCTTAATATGTGATTGTTTCCAGAACTTGGCAACAGATAAAATACATTCTACTATATCTAAGGGGCATTTGAGGCAATGAAGAACAATCAGCCCAGAGAAGACTGCAAATATCTGAAAGCAACAGAAAGGCACAGGGAACTAACTGTCTTGACGTAGAAAGTCAGTCTGATCTAGAGGCGTCGTGGCAATAGTCAAGATGACCACTTGATGGGGGTGTTACAGAGAGAATTCCCTTCTAGGCAGAAAATCACTTCAGCTTCTCATTTAAACTCAAGAGCCACTTAATCCAAGAAAGTATGCATTTGAACATTCTCGGCTGTTTTCCCCCCAAGCTAAGAGATCCTGTCCTTTGGGCAGACAGCCCTCAGGAATCTTCCAAGAGAGCCCTCCCCTGGCATGAGGACATAGTACAGTGAGCGACTGGCATCAAAAGCAAGAATGATTTAATCCTTTTATCCCCTTCCCTTTGGAAAATTTAGAGCAAGCTTCTAGATTAGGACATTAGCTAGGCAAAGATGTCTGTGAGAAGAGGTCTAGAATAAAATGATGGGAACAAAGACAAAGACATGATTCCACACAGGTGGGGAAAGTCTCCCACTGAGCTACAGTAGCTCTCAGGTAGATCAGGACTCCGAGGTCCCCAGCCAAAGGAATCCAGGGTTTCCAAGGGACAGATGTTATTTTAATCTGGAAATTCTGCAATCCCATGTGCACCTCAGTTGGTGAAAAGCCTCCCTTTCTACCTCCAGTCATTGCTTCCATGGTGGCCGCCAGAGAGATTGGGGTTATCAGCCCTGCTGGTCAGTACCTGGGCCCACATTATTCCCTGCTGAATCCTACCATGGCTAGCTAGAACTGGATACCTGGAAGCACTCAGTGTAGATTTTCTCCTTTCCAAGTCCACTCAACAAACCTTAATTAAGTATATGAATGTGCCAGGCACTAGGTTAGGCATTTGATGACAAATGATGGCAAAACAACATTGCTGGCATTCACTTTCCCATCACTGAGACACCTACAAATTAAAGGAGGAAAGGCGTATCTTGCCTCAGTTTGCAGCTTTCAGTCCAGAGTAAGTTCCAAGGCAGGACAGCATGGCAGCGGGGTGTGGTAGAACACAAACCTTTTGTGGTATGGTGCTGGGAAACGGAAGGATGGAGGAGGAGGGACCCATCTCCTCCCACTATTGCATTTAGCTATAAACGCATCAGCAGATTAATCCGCTGAGGAGTGTGAAACCTCCACGGTACACTCACCTCCCTGCAGCCCCATCATGAGCTCATGAGGCTTTGGGGGGACATCTAGACACAAACCATAACAGCAGCCTTGTCGAAGAGACAGATATTTCTTAAAGTAAACAAATGAATTCCATATTTGTGAGGTGAACTAAAGGCAATGAAAGGACTGGGGAGGGTATGGTGACATACCAGAGTTCGGATGAGGAGGAAGTGATTTTCAAGCAGATATCTGAAGGATGACAAGAGGATGGACTGAATGGAGAAAAATGCACACAAGGGAGAGGGTTTGTGAGGATGTTCCCTGCCTGGGGTAAAAGGGTGGAGGCAGTGAGTGATCCTGGCAACGAGAGAAGCATGATGCAAAACTTACAGCATTCACTTTTCAAAACAACCCTAGGGAAGTCTTGTTCTTCTCCTCATTCTCCAGGGGGGAACTGAGGTTCAGGTAGGGCAGGTAAACTTGCCAAACGTCTCTCAGGCACTCAGTGGTGGAGCTTTCAAGATTTAGAGCTTGGGTTGTTTGTATTGTGCAAGGTACATGAAATGCTGTCATCTGTACAAGGGAAGTTTCTGTCCACAGCTTGGGAGCCGCAGGCCTGAGCCCTGAGGAACGGGCTTCTTGCTGAGAAGCCATGTGGGCACCTCCAGGAGACGAATCACCGAGTCTTAGGTGGTCATGCTTCTGTTGGGAAACATGCACAGGAGTGTTGAGCCCAGCCTAGAAGTGGGAGCCACCGCCCAAGTGCCAATGCTCCCGGGGAAGAGGCCTAGCTAGTCCTGCATCTTATGGGGGAGCCCTTTATCTACTGGAGCCAAGAACAGACTCTCCCTGGGGGATGAAGCCTGAGGTCTGCAATGGATGCTCCAACCTCACATGGCTGCGGGCAGGCAAGGAAAGAATGGGGTCTGCATGGGAAGACAGAGCGTTCAAGGCTAGCCAGGGGGAGTTTCAGGTCCTCAGGCCCGAGATTCCTGATGTGTGGCTGGCAGCATTTATCTGTCTCAGGCATCCATGGGGTTCGGGCAGGCACCTTATAGATGCTCTGTTGTCCTACTTCAGCCCCACAGCACAGCACGGTTCACAAGTCCCTGCTGTCACCCTGTCTCCCCTGGCTGCTGAGATCACCTTGAGGGGGCCTTGCTTTCCTTTGCAGCTCAGCTGGCTGAAGGCAGTGACTCTCCCAAGGCACATACACAGGAGCTGGAATCCAGGTTGCCCCGGATCCAGGGTTCCATCTTCCTTCTTACCCCATGTGCACCCTGACCCTGCAACCTCCATACCAGTGTCTCCCTGGCACTCCTCCTTGGCACCTCCTAATTCCAGGACATATTTGATGACAAATCCATATTCCACGGACAATTTATTCTACACTACCTCCTCTTGATTTCTGTTTTTGTCCTGTTGAAAAACTGCCAGGCGTTAATATTGCTGAGGCTTTTTCCAGCCAGGGTGCCTTGTAGCTTGGTAGCCAAAGGGACAGAGGTCAAGGTAAGTGAAATTACCTACCTGAGACTACCTGGTTAGTAAGTGGTGTATTTAAATTCAGACCATCTGAACTCAAAGTGAGTTTCTCTTGTCTCTCTGCCTGTATCAAAGACTCCCTGAGTCCAGAGCCCACTCCTTCAGGCAGTGGGCATTGTTGCTGGGGATGGCCTTTGAGTTGGTAAATCAGGGTTGGTCTGCATTTACCACTCTAGGATGAGAATGACTTAACCGCTTCCAGTCTGAACTTTCCTCTCCATAAACCAAGTCTAATAACGTCTGCCTCAAAGGATTTTAGAAGGTGTGAGTGAGACAAAGGTAGGGAAGGGCTAGGCAGCAAGCTGCTGATTTTTATTTGATACCAAGAGTGGACAGTCGAGTGGTCAAGACGGCAAAGCTCTGGGATAGTCTGTCTTGTGATCTCAGGCAAATTTAGTAATCTCTCTGTGCTTCAGGCTCCTGTACGGTTGCCCCACAACAGAGTAAGGATATTGTACTCAATGAGATGGAGCAGCTTGGCAGTTGAGCCCCACGCCTAGCACAGAGCTTGGCACCAAAGTCTCTCACTGGAGAGTACGAATGGTCACATCCCGTTACAAGCAAGTGCTGATGTCGGTTGGCTGATCTCAGTTCTACTGCCATCGCTGTCATCCTGCCCGGGCTCATCTCTCCTCTGGCAAGACCAGGGTGCTTTTCACCTGCCAAGGAGTCTCTTCTAGGTGAATGTCCTCCCTCCCCAACCTCACCTGGCAGAAGCAGGTGTCCTACAGACAGGCACCAGATCAGGGATGCCTTCTTCTTCTAGAATCTACCTTCCAAACCACTGATCACCTCGACTGCACAGACATTCACACTCATGCACGCACTCACACATGCACACACACTCAAGCACACTCTCCACACAAAAAGAACCGAACAGACACACACACACTGCAGGCTTCCAACAGAGTGACTTGGCTCCCGCAAACTGGAAAGCTTGTCAGTCTCTGCCCAGTTCCAAGTTAGTCAATTATTATCCAATTAGTCATCTCTGCAGAGGTGGAATAGTTGTTAAAATAATCAAACATGCATGCTTATTTGTGGGTTGTGTGTGAAAGGGTGGGGGCGCAGGGGGAGCAATCAAAAAGGAAATGCCCTGGTATTTATATTACAGAGCATATGGGTTTTAATTACCCCTGGGAATATGTGCTGTATGATTATAGTTAATCCATGCTTATTCAAATGCTGCGGGGGCTGATTTCTCCTCCTCCTTTCTTGCCTCCTCATTCATATAACTCAGGCTGTCTCCAGCTATCCCATTGGACTTGCTGGCCCTGAGACGTGAAGGTGCAGTGAGTTGTGGAGAATGAGCATGTTCTTCTCTGAGGCAGCGTGGTTCTGCCTGGCTGTCACTGCAGCCCTGGGGAGCATAGCTCTCTGCAAACACAAGAGCCCTGGGCAGCTGGGGAGCCCAGTGCTCTGGCTTGCTGGCCTCTGGGGAGGGGCTTTCCTGCTCATCCTGCCCTTGTTCTGGAGCCTGGTCCTCTTCTCCTTGTCGTGTTGCTTTATGTGTATGTACTCAGCTGGCGAAGAGTTGTTACCTGTGGGTCAAAAGGCAGTCCTGGTGACAGGTAAGTGGACGGCTCTATGTTCACAGAGGGTAGGTTCTGAGATTCTCCTTGCCTGAGTGGGATGTGCTCACATTTGGCTTAAATGCAGGAAATGCTTGTCTTGGAGTAAATGATAGCACATATCCAGGTATTTTTCTCTGTAGTGTTTTGGTGCAGTGTCCTCCAGGGTTGCCGTGAAGGAGCTGGAGGTAAGAAGGCAGGTGAAGATTTGGTGGACCTCAGCAATGATTTTGGTAGTTTTCCAGGAACCAATATTAAGCAAAGCTGTGTTATTTCACATGTTGTTTTGCACCTGGGAGTGTGCCATGGGTTTCTTTAGGCATAAAAGCAATTTTGTTCTCAGATGAATGTTTGGCAAGTTCTAGAGCTGGTCGTCTTCCCTGGCTGTGCAGGAAAGCCTGCAAAGCCAGGTTCCCTTGCACCTTGCCAAGTCCCTGGGGACTCACCTGTCCTGGGGGTGTTACACTTTGCCTGGCTGCTGTCAAGAATCTTGTGCCCTGTCTGAACTTTCCCTCTGCAAGTATGTCATTTGTCTGCTAAATCTTCTTAATTAGATGAGGTTGGCACCGTGTCCAGAAATATAGCTGCTCATTAGCAGAGCTGCCAGCTTTCCCCTCCTTCTTTTGTGTTTTATTCCACTGCAAGTGTGAGATCAAATTAAATTCCCGTGAGTTGTAAAACTGGTTAGTTTGGTCATGAAATTTGAACTCAGATAGAGCTTTAATTAGGATTATTGGGACTTCTCCTAACCCAGGAAACTCTGGAAGATAAGGAAAGAGCATCAGTTGTAAATCCCTTGCTGGGAGGTTGTCACTCAGGCTCTGACCCGCTGGGTGTAGTGGAGGAAGAGTAGTGGTTTTGACAACTCCCTGGGAGACAGGCTCTCAAGGGCTTTTTCCTTTAACCTAATAACAAAAACGATTTCTTGAAATGAAATACAAGCTGGTGCTTGTTAGAGTTTTCAAGTGCTGTGGAAGATGAACTTTTTTAAATTAAAAAGAAATCAAATGAGATGACCAGTCAATAATATAATGCTCATGGTATGTCAGGTAAGACGTGGAGACTGGCCAGGTCTTCCCCTGGTCAATGGGATTCAGAGAGGGCCAGCGGGCTGGGGTGAGGCTGGAACAGTGGCTCTGTGTACAGTAAGTAGTGAGCAGCAAAGGACCTGGTGATTTTTTTTCAAGTTAGATCTCCTTTTTGTAATTTTCCATCTGCCTCAAAGAAGGCAGAAAAATTAAGTACAGTAAACAAACAAAGGAAAAAAAAAGCGATGCCATTTTTGACCCTTACGGGATCCTCTGGAGGGCCAGATATTCCTGGGGAAATTAGAATCCGGTTACAGTACTTTTACGGCAAATACATGAGAATACAGTCTTAGGGCCAAGGTCAACCTCAGGAGAAAATAGGAATCCTGTTAACCTTGTTCATCTTATCAACTTTTGTTATCTGTTGCTTTTACAGAAGAGGGTACATAGTAAGGCTGATGGTGTACACATGCCTCTCAACAAGCCCACGACAGCCTTTGAAATTTTTGGCCGTGTTTAATGTCCAGTAAGATAACTAATCCCATCAGACAACCCAAGTCCCGTGACTAATCCCTAAATGGAATGTTGAGCAATTAGGAAATTTAGAATTAAGAAGAGAACATATACATTTGAGTTACTGAAACGTCATGTTCGAGGTCTTTGTCATTTCCATGTAGGCTTTGTATCATTCTACAGAAGATTGGAAACCTTTGTGCTAAATGAAGAAATTGAAAATGAATTCCACTATGTAGACCAAGACTCATTTTAAAAAGTAAGAAGCCACTGAGTCAGGAATAGCCTTGGTTTCGAGTCGGCTCAGTTGTGAATTGGTATGCATTTTGGTGGGCATTAGGTAGGGACACAGCATGACAGTGCACACCTAGAGCAGAGAGGGTTAAACCTTTGTCAGACATCTCACCACTTGAGAATTCCCTTACAGATATAATACGGGAAGCGGGGGACATGGCTCAGTGTTTAGAGCACTTGCCTAGCCTGTATGAGGCCCTGGGCTCAACCAGAACTGCAAAAAAACCACCCTGTTATATGTAAAACTGATACATACAAAATAAACTAATACCAGAAGGAACCTTTTGACTCAGAGGTTATAGAATGAGCATTGGGTCTTTGGCTCAAGGGAGTCAGCATTGATTGAGAGAGTAACTAAACTGCTTACACAAAAACACACCAGCAAGTTTTTGTTGATTTCCCCGGGGTGGGCTAAGGTTAGGTAATTTCCTTGGGTCAAAGTTTCAAAAGATAGCTAATCCTGTGTCGGGTTGTTTTGAGTTACTCTTGTATCTCTCACCATCATCATGGGCAAACATTCTGGCCTTGTGGTTCTGTCCAGGCCTTAGGATGGGGCTGAAGGACTTTAAAGCTACTAAAGAAGCACGAGGGTGGGAGTGGGGAAGAGGGGAGAGAGAAAGACAGAAAACACAGATCAGCTCTGACAGGCAAGAGGACGCGTGAAGACTACGTGTTACAGTGTTTGACAAAACATTTTTAAAACTGTCAATACATCTCTGTGTAGAGCTGAGTAGAATCTGACCCAAAGGTTAAAACAGCAAAGGGTACAGCAGAAATAAACACAAAGTCAGGCAGGTTTGGACCCAACTCCTGCATCTATGCCACCTGAACTGGGGTCCCCAGAAGCAGGAGGTGAAATTGATGTCAGGAAACTTTCCAAGGAAGAGGGACAGGCAAGGGGAGGAGGCCAAGCGAGGGCCTCAACGGGCATCCTCTGAGGTTGCTTCAGTGGAATCACCTTGGGCAGATGTGACAACCACTTCTGGGTCACGTGTCAGAGCTGCCCCATGGGAGATGGGAGAGCTGTAGACTGGCGCCATCCATCTGTCAGTCGTTAATTAAAGGCACCTCTTTCCTTCCCCTTTCCCCCTGGAGGCTTGGGCTGAGGCATTGCTGGCTCTAGGTGGTCTCATTCAGTGGCTTAGCATCTCGGGGCAGCCCTGGGGCAGAAAGAGATAGGTGCTGGCTCCCAGGAGTGAAAGCATACCATGGGTTAATCAGCGTACAATAAATAAATGGCCAAGGGATCCCAGGAATCTCCTGCCAAGTATCTGTTACTAGCTGGGTGGTCTCTGGTCAAACAGATGGAGAAGGAGCATTCATTTATTCATTCAATATTTACTGAGAACACAATATGTGCCATTTCTTTTCCAGAAGCCATGGCGGAAGGAAATTTAAAATGTCATGCAATTATTGTCAGATGATAAGATCCAAATTCCTGTTTTTCTTTGACCTTGAGCCCACATTTTACCAGGCTTGTCTGCTGCTCATCTGAGGCTGTGCTTTTTTAGCTCAGCTTCCCCCTGAGCCGGGTCGGAGATGCACAGGCCGTTTTGGGTTTTTGCTCTGGGCCTCATCCTGGCTGGTCCAGTCTTACCCAATCACTTTCAGTGTTTCAGTTACAGATTCATCGTGTTGTGAAGCTGGGGGTTTCGTAGGCCACTGGGCAGGACGCAGGCCACCTAACTGGCTGAGGAATGGGGCGTAAGAGGTGCCCCCAGAATTCTCAAAGTTCTGTGAAGCCTGGGGTAGGGGACGTCTTGTGTGAGGGGCTGGGGAAGTTGGGCAAAGGAAAGGCCTCCTTAAGGATCAAGACAGCTTTCTAGCAGGAAAACGGGAAAGTATTCCAGGCTGATTAGTAACTATGATGCATAGAGCTAGTGTTCAAAAAAGAATGTGCTTTACATAATTTTCTAACTTAAAACAGGATGCACGAGCTCAGGAGGGTAAGTGTTTTAAACGAAGGTCTTTATTTTATGCTCTAAATACAGAGTTGGGGTGGTGGTGGTGATGACTCCTTCTGGGAACTGTTAAATAGTCTAAGGGTCTCAAATTGAACACCGCTAGTGTCCTCTTGGATTTGGGCTTCTTTAGATTTTGTGGCATCACTAAAGGGATGCACATTGACGAAGAGACTGAGAAAAGTTCAGAATGTCTCGCGTATTTTATATCAGATTCCCACAGTCCTAATGGCTTACGTTTGGTGAACGAGGAAATGGTGCCTGCAGTTTCTAACCTACTTGGTAGAGACTGGATTAAACCCAAATCAGATATGCCTGTCACCAAAGCCACCCTCTCAACCACCAACATTAGGAGAGTTGCAGCCATGGTTAGTTTTAGACCACAATGATTACCAGGGCAGAAAACATCTCCAGTCAATCAGCAAGTGAATAGCGAACATCCTGGCCTGATGTGGACCTGGACTGAGGAGGAAGGGAGGCTCCTGCGGACAAGGGTGGGGATGCGGGAAGGGTGTGGGTTTGCCACATGGTATGCTTGACTTCAGAATTTCACGTTTGGTGCCATGAAGGCTGGTTCAAGTGGAACAGCATTGGAAAGGGGAACCGCAGAAATAGTTGGTTGGGTTTGGAGACAGAAACTGGTGGATCTAGCTGCAAGGGAGGAGGGGAAAGAGCTATAAAAAGAATTTATTTACTTAGTTAAAAAATTTTTTTTTTATTTTAAGGACAGTAAAATCCAACAAAACAGAACAAAGCCAATCAAAACAATGCAGCAAAATTGGTACAGAACTTCAGAGCAGGCTATCAGGAAAACAACAATAGCTACCACAGTAGATCTTGTTATCTTACAATAGTTGTGCATTCCATCAGGTACAGCAAAATCAAACCAAAAACAAAACAGAATAAAATCAATCAAAACAGAATGTTGAATAAAGCAAAAACAATTAATTAGAACAAAACAAAACAGTGAGAACAATATTGGACTTCAAGACAAGACAGCAGGAAATCCCCCATATTTGCTGTATTGCATACTGTCACCCTCCCAAGAGATGCTCAGACCGCCGGCCCCAGGCCTGCAGAATCAATCAGACAACACAAGCATTTAGTTGCTGTATGTGCCTTAGTTGCCATCAACTGTGCTCTGAACCAGCTGAATGCTTGGAGGAGGGGCAGGGGACAAACATGGAACTTGATTCTCAGCCTGCATGCTCGTAGGCTCACGGGAGGCTTTTCTCTCCCTGGAAACTGTGCAGCTTATTCAGCTTACCAGAGAGGCTGGCTTACTTATTTTTAATTTGAGGCAGAGTTTCACCATGTAATTCAGTCTGGCTTTGGACTCACTATATAGCCCAGGCTGGCCTCAAACTCACAGTGATCCTCCTGCCTCAGCCTCCTGAGTGCTGGGATTACAGGTGTGCACTGCCATGCCTAGCTAAAAATAATTTAGATGTGCTATGTATGAATGCCAGCTACTCACAATAAATATAATCATTAACTACCACAAACATATACTAATAAAAAAAGACTAACTGAGCCCATATTTGGGAGTTGATGAGTCTTCAGGGAGTCTATTGTCCAGTCTTTATTATTATTATTTGTTTGGTTGTTTTGGGGACTTGAATCTAGGATTTTGCACATTCCAGGCAAGTGCTGTACCACTAAATAATACCCTCAGCCTTGTCTTATTATTTTTGCATGGATCTCTTCTCTCTCTCTCTCTCTCTCTCTCTCTCTCTCTCTCTCTCTCTCACACACACACACACACACACACACACACACACACACTTCTGGTGATCCAACCAAAGGTCTCATGCATGCTAGGCAAGTGCTCTACCACTGAGCTACACCCCCATGACCTTCTTTATTATGCAGCTTATGTTTTACATTAATCCTTTGTGGGAAAATAACTTCTTAAAAGTCAGAATGGTGCTTTATTAGGCACAGCAGCTGAAGGTGGGGACCAGGGGATACTCTCAGAGAATGAAACTTTGCTTCACTGTACTGGAAGCTTCTTGAAGACAGGGACCAAATACCTCCTACGGCCATGTCCCCTTCTCGGTCTTGGAGCATGTTAGAGCCAATGCAATGAAAAGGAGTGAGTGACTCACTGGTGAAATGTCCTTCCCTTTTTGTGGTCACTGCTTGGACACAATAGGCTTGTCCCAATTTGTCCCCTTGCTGAGGTATTATCTCTGTGACTCTTTTGCTGGGATCACCTGTTTGGAAAGGGCAGAGTGACATGGCTGAGCCCTGGGAGGCCCATTGTTCTGCATGGATTTAATTGTTGGCTTGTTCCAGAAAAGTCTTCGCATTGACTTGGTCCTAGGCATGCTCCTGCTTACCTCGCAGGAGGTGTGTCCTGAACGTCACTTGTCCTCACCAGGCTGTCGGAGCTGCCCTCCAAGGTCACTAGTGCCTGCCTGCTTAGCAGGGCTTGACTTCTTCAGTGCTGCTTGCCATGTTTCGCTTCTTGGCAAGGGCCCTTTTGCCTTCCAGAGCACTGCCTGACTCTGCTGCTCCCCACTTATTTCTCCCTTGCCTCTTCTAGATTCTTCTAGAACTTTCTCCAGGAAGTCTCCTTTGCTCTGTCCCATCTTCTACCATTAGCCAAGTCTCACCTGATGGTCTCCTCTGTGTGAGGACTGGCGAAGCTGGGGCTCAGTGCACTGAACATCTGCTACCCTATTTCAATCCTTCGAGCCCCCTCTCTCCTACTTGTTTTCCTTCTTAACTTCTCTGGTTTCCACCTTTCCCCCAATTCTGTCTGTCATACTACCCCAGCTTCTGTTCCTGTATGTCGGCTGCTTGCTGCAGGTCTTCCTGCATTTCTCCCTCTCCCTCTTCCTCTCTGTGTGTGTGTGTGTTGGGGGGGTGCTGGGGATTGAGCCCCAGGGCTGCTGTGTACGTGGCAAACCCATGCTCTCCCACTCAGCTGGGTCTCAGCCCTGACCTCACTTCTTGGTGATTCCCTCCCATCTACATCTTCCTCCCTCCCCCTGCTTAAGTGCCAGCACCCCCTTTGCCCACTCCCCACACCCTGAACTCTCCCATTGGCTCCATTTACGCTATCTGAACTCTCCTGTAGGACTGTCATTTGCACGCGTGACTTCTGCTGCCATTTGTGTTCTGGTGGTGCTCCAATCTCTGTCTTTCCCAGATGATACTCTGGACACAAACCCACAGCTCTCTAAAAGCAAAACACCTGAAGATTCCAAGGGTTACAAATCCTGAGCCACTCTCAAACATATCCTGAGTGTTACCGTGGTCAGCAGTCTCCTCTCATTGGATGGCCTCCCCACCACTCCCATCTGCCCAAGTCACAGGGTCATGGTTGCCTTTGAATCCACCGCCTGTTTGCCCACATTGGACCTTGAGTGTTGTACTCGACTCTTCCTTCAGATCACCTCATCAACCAGCTGTTTATTCATAACTCAGTGACCTGTCACCATCTCTTGAGCCTCTCTCCTGCTTCCCCAACTTTCCAGGCTTTATCAATTTCCCATTTGACTTGTGGTCACAGATCATTCATCCTTTCTCCATCTTCTCCTGTAGCCAAAATTATTTTCCTAAAATATAAATCTGACCATTCCACACTCTCCTATTTAAAAATCCTTCTACGGTCCCCCACCCTCTACACTCTCTGAATTTCTTGTGTATGAACATACTTCACAGTGCAGTTTGATGCATATATATTTCTTCTATGTGCCGAAACTCCCAGGGAAGTTCAGGCTGCCCATTAGGTATTCACAAGTCCAAGCACTGTGCTGAGAAGCCGAGGACTCTTACTCTGTCCAAGGCAGATCAAGAGTTAGTGAGGAGGTCACCTGAAGTCTGAGAAGTTTCTTCTGCAACCAAATCCTTATCTAAATAAATAAATAAAAGATGAAAAGCATGTCCTTGTTTGCCTGTTATCCACCTGATAACAGAGATTTCAGAATCTCTTTTTTAGGATCCTAGACATGATTCCCAGGTGTTACGCCTCTCAATTTTGGTGTTCAACGCTGAGCCCTTGGAGTTGGAAATCAGAGTAGACTATGAGAGGTTGGTAAATATGTGCTAGGACATGGTGTTACTGGAGATTTCTAAACAAGATCATTAAGACTGGCTTCAAGGGTAGATGGTTCAGATGGTTCCATTATGCTGAACCAAAATACACTGTGTAATGCAGGTGCTAGATCTCTTACTAGCTCTGGGATCTTGAGTAACCTGCTTCACTTTTCTGAAGTTAGTTTTTATGCTTCTATCTTCTCGTTTAAGCAATGCTGTGAATATATCTTCTTGCATGATACACAGTACATGATTTATGAAATAACGATGACTTTCACCTTTCCCTTGTCTTCTCCAATCCAGTCATCTCCTTGACAAAAAGCAAGAAGAGCTAAAGATCAAGAAGAGCTTGTTGTCCTCCCTCTGGTGTCATTCATTAATGCTACCATCTCATTGACCTCTTGCTGTGTTGCCTTGCTCCTTGGTCCCCTGGCATGATGCCCACTCCCGGAGTGGCAATCCCTCTCTTTGAAGTTTTATTTCTCCAGGTCTCAGTGGAATCTCAGTTTTTCTTTGCACATGGTTTTCATGAGTGTGAATGGGGCTTCGCCAGTGTCCACGCTCTTAGCTCTGTGCTGTGTCTCCTTTTGGCCTTTGCCCTCTGACACCTGGGCTCAGCTGGCAGCATCCTATGAGATCATTGCAGCCTCTTGAGTTTTCTCTCCTGATTCTGTCTAGTCCTGATTCTTTACTCTGAGTTGCCCTTTCCATTCTGCTCCCACAGGGGAGATTCTTTGCGGGGCATGGATTGTGGAAAGCTTTGCTGTAGGATAATGTTGAGCTATTTCCTTTCCTCTTCAATCCCCACCCCTCTCTGGGAATGGATGTCCCCTCATAGGTGGGCAAAGGGTGCTGACACCCAGGTGATCTGAGCTGAGGCTGTGGTTACAGCTCACAGTTCAGATTATCAATGACCATTTGCTGATTGCCTACTGTGTGCTCTTGACATACAGTGAGAAGCCAAGACAGATAAGGTCCCTGCCCTTCCTCCTAGCAGTGAAACACAGTACGGACCAAGGAACAGGTGATCTTAGTGCCACAAGACCTCATAGCAAGGACAATGGCGTCACCCAAGGCTTCCTGCGTCTCAAACACAGCGCTAGCGTTTCTCTACTTTCATGTGATTCTCACAAAGTTCTTGTAAGATCATTTTAAAGATATTATGAAACTTTTGTATAAAGAAGAGCAAATGGACAAAATGTACCCAATATCTATATTCTAAAATGTTGAGAGTCCAGAGTGATGATGTCTGTTATTAGCTCCACTCAAAGATGGAGAAATTCAACTTTTTTGCAGTTTGCTAAGTTGTGGAGTGGATGAGGAATGTGGCAGAGTTGGCCCTGAAATGCATCCATTCTGTCTTTTAGCATATGGAGACAGAGCCAGCAGTGTAGCCAGGTGGGCAGCAAGCGTTTCCCACTGACGGAGAGGGCCAATGACTGCCTGGCAACTTTGGCTCCTGTTTAGGAGTCCAACTGGCTTTCAGCAAGGGAGGGAGCTCTGCGTTCCAAATCGACTTACCTCGGAGTGCTGGGGACTGTGCATCCCTGCTGCCCTGAGTTCCCCAGAGCACCTGAAGTAAGAAGCCAGAGTGTCCTGTGCTAGGGGCCTTCCCATGACTCCCGAACCATTTGCTGTTTCTCAGTATTCCCAGCTGTGCCCTGGGGTTCATACTGGCTACCTCTAGATTATTACCTCAGAAACTGCCTGGTGTACTGTTGTGATAAAGTTTTGAAAAAATCTGGAAAAGGTAACCCTCGCATAGAAGGGTTTGGAAAGTAATTCTGGTGAGTCATGTGGAAAGGGAATGGATAACTTCACCCATATTTGTTGGGCACTGTGCACCAGGTAGTGGGTTTACAGCACCAAACAGCACACATCCATTAGATCTAACAACTTTAAAACATAGTGGGGGAGACAGACAGGAACCCAGGGCATTATAAAGCAGTGTAACAGGCGAGAGTTCTGAGGAAGTGGCCAAAGTAAGAGGAGGTAAAAATGCTGGGAAGCTGGCCAGAGGCCTTGCACCGGGAGAGCAAGCAGTGAACTAGTGGACCTTGTGGTGGGAGAGACAGGATCTGGTGGCTCATCAGATCTAGGCAGAGAAGAGGAGCGACCCACTGTGTATGGAGTTTCCTTTCATAGCCCTTATCAGGGACCCTTTTGGAGTCAGTATTCTTCTTTCAACTGTCTGGCCTGCTAGATAACTGTAGCTTCATAAGGAGAGGCCGTGTGTCCCCACTGTAAACACCGCATCTACACGCACTTGAGAAATGAACGCTTCAAGAAAAAAACATAGATGCCCTGGGGGGTTTAGATCAGTAGTAGGGGGCTTGAATAGCATGCACAAAACCTTGGGTTCAATCCCTAGCACACAAAAGAGAGGTAGAGAATGATTCTTCTTCTTTTTACACCTAGAGAAACAGTAGATCATAAGAACCTGGGAGACAGGAACTGATTGAGCAGAAGACAATGCCTTTGGTGCAGGATGTGAACTTGACAGTTCAGAGCTGTATTCTGTTGGAGACGTCGGATGACAGTGGAGGCACGAGGCCAAGATTCCAGAATGAGCCCAAGACTAGAGACAAAGTTAGGCTGGCCTTCCTCATAGGTAGGACAAATGAAGCTGGAAGCTAAAAGGACATCAGAGTGTTGACAGACTAGGACAAGGAACTTGGCAGTGAGTCTCACCCCTGCCTACAGGATAGGAGGTAGAAGGGATTCAGTATTACAAGGAAAAGTTCCAGGCAAAGAGTGCAGATGATACCCACTCCACAGGGTGAGAAGATGCCTCTGGATTTCGCACTGTGGGGTTGTGAGTGAGGAGAATTATTTAAGCAGAGGAAACTGAAAGGAGCCTCAATGCGAGGTCAGTGAGTAGATGATGTTAATGATCAGTGCTGAAATTCTGAGAACTTGTGGTCAAGGGAAAGAGCAAAATGAGAAATTAGCTGTAGGACACCATAAGATCAAAAGAACTTTGGGAGAGGGGAGAAATTTGGGGAATAATTTGGAAGCCCCCAAAGAAGGACTCATTTGAAGACCCTGACAGTGCAATGACATTAATGTGATAACTGGTGAAATAGGAATAAAGATGATGTGGAAGGCAGGTGGAATCAAGCTTTTATCCCACTTGTTCTACAGTGCAGCAGGTAATTTACTTACACAAAGCATCTGCAATGCTATGTAGTGCCAGCTGTGGTTACAGGGTAGGGATGAGGGTAAAATGAAATGCCAAGTGCTGAATACTGTACCTGGCTGCATCTTACACACCAGTGACCACTGCTTGTGTAAAGATCACATGAAACAAAAGAGAAAGTAACTGGAGAGGATTCATTATGGAAATAATACCAGCTATGTTCTTGGCTGGAACACATAGTCTCATGCTGAGTTCTTATTTCTCTGTCCCTGCCATGTTTGGTTAGATCTTTCTTGTTCTGACCTCATCCCTCCTGTTTATCAACTTTATTTACATTCTTTGTAAATATTTGTTTGTCTTCTTCTCCCTGGAGTACTGGTTCTTGCCTGAGGGCTGTCTGGCCTCTGGGGACCATTTGGCAATGTCTGGAGATAATACCTGTTGTCACAACTGGGAGGCCTGGGTGCTGCCATGGTATCTACACTGGAGGCCAAGAGACTGCCTCAGTGTCCTACAATGCCCGAGTCAGCCCCCACCCAAGAGCTGCCTGACTTCAGTAGTCAATAGCTTTGAAGTTGGGAAACTTTAACCTACAATATGAGCTCCCTAGCCAGGAGCCATGACATTGAGGTGGATCCTGATATTCACAAGCAAATGACACGATGTGTGCCCAGTTCTCATAAAAGGAAATGGAGATTGAACTGCACTTTAAAAAATAAACCAGACTCAAATGTATCTTCTTTTGCTGCAAGTCCCTAGGAGCAAAGATGGCTTGAAAATTCAGGAAGGAGAATGTGAACATTCTGTCCCTGGAAAGGCAGGAGAGAGGAAGCAGGCTCGGGCCTTCACCAGGAGACTGGCACTGCTATAACCGGAGTCTCAAAACAAAGGTCTAGAGCTGCAGGTAACACGAACACCTGAGACTGTGAGCAATTCATTGACAGAAGTCAGTCGACTGCTGAAGTAGCAGAGACGGAATTTTAAATAGGCGTGAATAGGTATAGAGAGAATCTCTCTGGAGATGCCAAAGGTGAGGCCCTTAGCCAGCAGCAGAGTGGCCGTGAGCGCAGAGCAGTCCTCCACCTGGGGTAGCTCCGCCATGCTTGGGATGTGCTGCTGGAGCACCCGTTCCCAGGGCCCAGGGTTACCTGGTTTCTTTGGAAAGCCCCATGCCAGTGTAGCCCACACTGAGATTCAACCATATTTCAAAACCTTACAGTATGCAAAATCCTTCTGTCCAATATCAGAGGATCCTGGTTCCTTTGGAGGTCTCAGACTCGGCAGGTCTGAGGCTGAGCTCTTGATCTGAGCCTTGCTCTTAGCTGGCTCTCTCACAGTTAGGTGGTCTGTATTACCCACCACTCTATAAAGATCAAAACTCCGGGAGTTACCTCTTCAACCTCAGTTTACCCCCTCCCCCCGCCCCCGTGCTGTGACTTATATCCAGAGGCACCTAGATCTATCATCTGCTTTCCTTCTCCACCACTTTGGCTCTCGTCAAATCTGTCCTCATGGGAGGGTGTCCTTTTGTGGCTTGTGACCTTTAGTGGCTTTCCACTATAGAGAATAAAAACCCCAAATGTCTGTCTCTGACCAGAAATCTTACATCAGACTCCTCTCCTTCTCCTTAGCTGGAAGCCCCAGCTTTAAAATCATGGGTGCACTGTCCCTTTCACCTGGAATGCTCCCCACTTTTTGTAGCACTGGCTGCTCCTTTGCTCTTATATCTTAGTTTAAATCAAGGTTTCTCAATCTTGGCACTAGTGATAGTTTGTGCACTGAGGGACTTTTAGCAGCCTCCTTAGCCCCTGCTCACTGGATGCCCAAGAGCTCCCCACTGCCTAGCTGTGATTTCCTCAAAGGTGTCCAGATAATACCCAGTGTCCCCACATCCCTGTTCCTAGGTAAGTCCTGGCTTAATTTAAATATGACCTCCTTGACTGATAGGCTTTAAACTTCCAGATGTTTGTCTTAATCTCCATAATCTATTTGTTACTGTACTTTCACACCAATTTTCTTTTCTGTTTTTTAATTTAAAGAGAATAAAGTAAAACAAAACAATAAAACACACCAAAAGAATACAGTGAGAATGACCTTGGATTCCAAAAATAAGACAGTAGAAAATCAACAATAGTTACTATACTATACATTGTTATCCTCCAAATATTTGCTCAGACTACTAGATACAGGCATCCGAAGTTAATCAAACAATGTAAGACCTTAGTTGTTTCTTTACTTCAGTTGCTATCATTTCAAAAATCTCAGGTGTGTGGCTTCCAATTTATCCTATATCTGTCTTCCAGACTTGTTCTGGATGAGATACAGACATGCATACCTAACCCAACAGTGTAAGTAATAAGTTGTTTCCCCACTTCAGTTGCTATCATTTCAGAGATTCCAGGTGTGTGACTTCCAACTTCTTTTGTGTCTACTTCTCCTGATTTGCTTTTGATGGGGCTTCCCAGGGGCATAGCTTCTTCTCCTCTGGGTCTGCTGTTGCTGGCTCACCAGGGGGCATAGCTTCTCCTCTGGGCCTGGGCTCCTGGTTAACCAGACAACATCATAGAATCTTTTTAACTTTGAATTTATGTATCACTAGACATCTTGACTGTTTCACTCAGCTCTGTTATCCCAGCATGAGGAATGGGCTCTGGGCAGACAGTAGATACTCAGAGGCACAGTGGACAATGCACGCATGTGCAAATGAGCGCTGCTGGGCATGCAGGTGCCTTTTCCAGGGGTGACAGTGGTGATCTAGTACAGCAGATAAATCATGAGCTTTGGAGTTACTGAGTTCCAGCCTCATTGCTCTGTTGTCTACCAGGGGTGTGACCAGGGACAGCTTCATTAACATCTCAGAGCCTTAGTTACTCATCAGCACTATGGAGACGTGACCTTTGAGAGCGTGACCATCTGTGTCATCTTAGCTGCTTGTTCCCAGTTCCCAAATGGTTTGGGTTCTCTTCCACATGCCCCGGGAACCTGGCACAGGACTCCATTAGGGTTCACCACTGGCAAGAACAGGATCTTCTGTCTCCTCAGTGCATCAGGAAATGACCTTGGTGCATTCAGTGACACAACTGTGGGTAGTGCGCCGAGACAGTTCTCTTGAGGATTGGACCCTGGGAAAACAGCCAGTCCAGGTCCTTCCTTAGTGGGCTGTGGGGCTGGGGAGGCCACACTCTTCTCTGCTGTTTGTGTGGGAATTCTGGCTTCTTGGATCCTCTTACCTCCCTTTCTGTTTCCTTTTGCTGCCCCACCCTTTGCAAATAAAGAATATAATAAAGTTATTGTCTGACTGCCTCTAAACCCAGAGAATTCAGTGTAAGCAGTAATACTCAGCTTTTTCTCCTTGTTCAGAAGAAAGGTACCTTCATTCATCCAGCTTGGTGTTTGTGAGGGGTTCTCAGGAGGAGAATCATCAATGATATACAGTTTGTAGGACTTTGCAGTCTTCTACCTGTCACAGAGGCAATTCCTGGGGAATGTTTCCCTGACTGGTCCATCCCAGTCCCACTGGCAAAACTGGGATCTGAATGAAAGTGTTGCCCATCTCTATTTGTATGCTCAAAACTCACAATCCAGGGAAGCCTAGATCTTTCCTTTAGTTTGGGCGGAGTTGGCACCTCGGCCCAAGATGACATAGAGATGGGAAGGGTAACTTTTGCCTTCATCTCCTGGGGATAGTGTCATAAAGTACAGGTTGAGCATCCTTTATCCAAAATACTTTGGACTACAGGTGTTTACTATTTTTGAATATTTTTGTTGCATCATGAGGTATCTTGGGGTTGGGAACCAAGTCTAACTATGAAACTATTTAACTTTCACATATAGCAAATACACATAACCTGTAGTTTTTTATTTTGAAAGTAGTAAAAATACAACAGAACAAGACATAACAAAGCCAATCAAGACAATGCAGTGAAATTGGTATAGAACTTCACAGCAGGATACTGGGATGGTAGTAATAGGTACTATAGTATATCTTGTTATCTTCACAATAATTGTCCAGTCAATTAGGTATAGCAAAATCAAACCAAAAACAGAACATTATAAAACCAATTGAAAGAGAGTAATGAATAGAGCAAAACAACATAACAAAACAAAAGAGTGAAAACAACCTTTTCCTTCAAACAGAAGATACAAGGAAATCCCCCATATTTGCTATTTTGCATATGGTCATCCTCCCAAGAGATGCTGAGACATATATCCCCAGTTGCTATGGGAGGGGTGGTGTTTGATTCTCAGACCGTGCGCCAGTAGGCTCATGGGAGCCCTGGTTCTCCTCCTGGCCCGTGCTGGGGGTGCTTACCAAGAGGGTGACAAATAAGCTGCCTGAGTTCCACCATGGTCGGTTCTCCAGAGCACTGGTTCTCCTCTTCCCTGTAGGTAATTTTATGAAACTGTGGGTTGCGTGCCAGCATTCTGACTGACAGTTGTCACGTGAAGTCAAGTGTGGGATTTCCCACTTATAGCATTCGGTCAGTGCTCAGAAAGTTTCAGATTTTGGAGCAGTTTGGATTTCAGATTTTCAGATTAGGGATGTTCAACCTGTACTGGAAACTGGGTAGCCTGAAATAGCAGCAATTCACACTGTCACAGTTCTGGAGGATAAAAGTCTGAGATCCAACTATTGACAGGGCTACGTACCTTCCTTCCCAAGACTCTAGCCGAGGAACCTCCTCTGCTTCTTCTAGTTTTTGGTAGCCCAGATGATGTGATTCTAGCCAGTGCCTACAATGCTCCAGTCTCAGCCTTTGTGTTTCCATGATTGTCTTCCCTTGGTGTGTGTGTTCTTATTTCCTCATTATAAGGACACATACCGAATCCGATCAAGGTCCCATCTTCTCCAGGACTGTTTTAACTGATTGGAACTGAAACAGTCCTATTGCCAAGTAAGGACATAATTCCAGGACATTGAGGCAAGGATTTCAACATATCTTTTTGGAAGATACTTCTCAACTTATAACATTCCCCCAAACCAGAGCAGGGACCTCTGATCAGAAACAAAGAGGGTGGGTGGGTTCTGAGCACCTGTGTTGACCACAGGAAGACCCATAATGCATCCACTCTCCTTTGCTATTTTCTCCACCCTGTTCTCTGTCCTTGAGGTTGACCTCTGCCAAAGGGAATAGGCTAGAGGCTAGAGGAAGGGAGCAGAAAAAAGTCAAGGTATTTATTACCCCTGGTGTCCTCTTGCAAGGTCACTGTGTGTTCTGTGTCCCTCATCTGAAGGTCATCTAAAGAATTTCTGGACTCCAGGAACTAATTTCATCTCTTGATCTTTTAGACACAGGAAAGTAGATCCTAACATGTACTTCCCAGAAGGAAGGTATCCACTGTCCTTTGACCCCTCCTGTGCTGGTCATTCGACTTCCCTTGTATTACCTGATTTGTCTTTACCACTGAGATGCTGAGAGGTGCAGCAGCAAAACCAACAGATCTATTTCCCACCACTTCCAGGGAATGTTATTCCTATGCTATTTCCTGGTTCTATAAAGGACTCGCTAGTGCTGGGTCAATGGGCCACGGTCATGACTTTGGGATCTCCATGTTCCTTTGGTTCTGGAACTACTCATAACCCAGTCACTTTGTAGTACATGCATTTTATAATCCTCTTGGGAAGTTGGTACTTGTGTATAATACACCTTGTTTCTCTTTTTAATCCCCACCCCTCCCTTCTCTTCTCTCCTCTCCTCTTCTACTTTTCCTTTCCCATTTTCCATTCTTGTTGAATGAGGCAAAATATAAACTAAGGTAAAAATAAATGGAGGTTGGACTGAGACAAGGGGATAACTCTCTTGTAGATGGGAAGGGGTCCAGGATACCCAGGGTAAGGGGTGAGAGTGAGGGGATGGGGAAAGAGGTAGGGTGAAGATAAGACAGGTTGTTCATTACACATCCATTTCAGTCCCCTTATGCTGTTTAATACAAGGCAAAATTTTCTTGTTTCTGTCACGTGTGTAGAGTCCATATCTAACACTGGACAACACACTTCATGAGATCAGTGTTATGTACCGAAATATGTGTCTTCAACGTTCATGCGCTTATCCCAAGTCCCCCAGTGTGGTGGTGCTGGGAGGTGAAGCTTTTGGGAGATGGTTAGGTTTAGGGCCTAGAGGACACTGAGCTGGGGCTTCCTGAGAAGATCAGTGCTGTTCTAGGAAAGACGCCTGCGGCCCTGTCTTTTTCCCTTCTTCTCCTTCTCCCTCATAGAATTTTTCTCTTGTTCTCGATCAGCCACCTGAGGACACAGTGGGAAGGAGGCCACCTGAAGGCCAAGAAGAGAGCCCTTCCCAGATCATGACCCTGAGGTCAGGCTTCTGACCTCCAAAGCTTTGGGAGAATACAGTTTTGTTATTTAAGCCACCAAATCTGTGTTTTTTGTTTTACTGTATGCTAAGCGGATGTGGGGATCATGTCTCCTTTTCACTAGTAATCTCCAGTGCCTTGCGCAGTATCTGACACATTAGAAGGACTTTAGTGACTATTTGATGAATGAATAAATGCATTTAAATGGATGAATCAAAGACTAGCAAAGGGTAAGGTTATGATTTAGATCTAAAATGTGCTCTAGAAGTCTCATGTTCAGAGATGGGGCCTGCTTGGTGGGGAGGAGGTCTTTGGGGATGTGACTTGGCAGGGTGTATTCTTGTCCCTGGCTCCTTTTTTTTTTGACTGTTTGCTTCCTGGCTGCCATGGGATGAGAAGATACTCTTTACCATGCCTTTTCTGCCTTGAAGCCAACTGAAGATGGACTGTAACTATGAGCTAAACTAAAATTTGCCCCCTTTAAGTTAGGTATTTTGATCTGGTAAAGGGCAAATGACTATTGAAGAAAATTGGTACCAGAAGTGGGGTCATTCTGACTATACTTGACTATGCGGTTTAGAAGCCTTTGGAACTTTGTTGTGGTAGAAGTCTGGGAAGGTTTGGAAATGTGAGCTAGAGAAGCCCTAAAAGGCTGTAAGCAGAGCTTTACAAGACATTCTGGTAGAAGCTAAGAAGACCAGGATAGCCATAGGAATCAAACAGTTAAGGCCAGGCTCAAGAGGTTTCAGTTGGGAACAAGGACTCCATTGGCAGTTGTGTTAGAGGTGGAGTGTGTTAGACTCTGACAGAGGATGTGTCTTCATTTTACCTATGTCCTGAGATTTGGAGAAGATTGAGATTGAGTGACAGACCAGTTGATGTGATAGAGAAAATTTCAATGCAGCTCAACATTCAGGACATGGCACAGAGACTTCCTGCCATTGTACCCAAATCTACACTGAGAAACAGGAGCAAAAGGCAGACCTAAAGGACATAAAAAGTTTTCAGTTTTGTCAGAAAAGAAGAGCCTGCAAAGTTGGGGCAAAAGACAGCATATTTACTTAACATTAAATTACATTAAAAGGAGGCCAAGTTTGTTGTAATAGGAAAGATGCTTGAAGACATCTCAGAAGTCAGCAAGACCTCTCTCACCACAGGTTCCAAGTTATAAAGTTATAAACCTCTCATCTGTGAAGAAATCTTCCCTGCTCAAGAAAGTTGCTCAGGGAATTGGTTCCCCAGGATTCATCTCACTGTGCCAGCTATCCAGGCACTCAGAGGCCACTACAGCCATGATCCAGGGGGCCTAGCTACAGCTTGAGTTGGTGGCAGACCTTGATATCATCGACACTGTGCTGATTTTACAGGTATGTAGAATGCAGGAGTTATGGGGTCATGGAAATTTCTATCCAGATTTCAAAAGAAGGCCTGGAAAGCCAGGCTGTCTGCCCCTGAGAGGGCAGTGTGTGAAGCTGAGAGAATGAAGCTGAAGCAGTGGAGACTCCAGGAAGTCAGAGATGCCTGGAATGTAAACTGTCTACTAAGGAAAACTGAACACAGAAAGCAGAGCCAGCCCAAGAGAGAGGCCATGTCAGCTGTAAACACCAAAGTAGAAGCAAGGCTTCCCGGGCTCTTTGGAACCCACATCTTACCATGAGATACCTCAAATTCTGGACAAAGAACTACTTTTAATGTTTTCCTGTTTATTTTGTTCCTGCTTGGGTTCAGTTTCTTTCTATCTCCCTATTCCTTCATTTTGGAATGGGAATGTTTAGCCCATGCCATTGTACACCGGAAGTATTTAATTTTTTGAATTTTACAGGGGGCCATAGTGAAAAGTTTGTTTGAGTCTAAGAGGAGACTCTAAACTTGGGATTTTTAGCAGTGTTGAAATTATTAATACTGGCAACTCTTAGAGATGGGATAAATTCATTTTGAATGCCAATATGGGCTAAAGACAGGATGGTATGGTTTAGACCTAAAATGTCCCACATGAGTCTTGCATTTGGAGATGGGTCCTGGTTAGAGGAGAGGTCACTGGGGATGTGACCTAGAAGGGTGTATGTTATCCTCAGATCCTCCCTTCTCTCTCTGTTTCCTGGCTGCCACTGGGTGAGCATGAGCCAAACTAAACTCCTCTTTCTTTAAGTTGTGGATATTGGGTATTTTGTCCCAGTGACAGGAAAGTAATGACAATGTAGGTTACTCACCTAGGCTATAATCTACTGGGAAGTTTCCTTTATGGGGACCATCACCAGGCTTTGTTTTTGTGGGAACAGGGACGTGATATGCAGATTTGTTCCTAGCTGTGGTTAGGTAGCAAACATTGGAACTAGGTTATTTTGTTTGAAGTGGAGATAAATAGATCAACATTAGGAACTGTGTATTCATTTGTCTCATTTACTTTTCTCTCATTGCTGGGATAAAATTTGCAGCACCCCAAATGAAGGAAGGAAAGGTTTATTTAGCTCACTGTTTGTGGAGGTTTCAGTCCATAATCAGCTGGCTCCATGGCAGAGTGTATGGCATTGGGGCAGAACATCAAGGCAGAAAAAGCGGCCATAGCAAAAGAGGGTGGTGGAAGAACAAGTCTCTTTTCCTCCCTTATAGGTACACAGGCCACCCCACCCCTTCCAAGGCAGGTGTAGCACTCACAAAATCTCCTTGCTTTCCTCTTGCACAGGGTGAGGATGTTTACAAAGTAAGGATACTGGCTCCCTGCTGAGTCTCTCAGTTAAACTTCTAAACTGCTCAAGTTGATGCAATGTATCAACCATCATATCATTCAACAAACACAGGATGCCCAGCTTATACCAGGCACTGTCCTGTGTGCTGGAGACTGAAAAAGGAAAGCAAAGTTCTTGTCTTCACTGGGTTGCATGCTCTTTGAGGAGGCAAACATTCCAACCATAATGGACCAACATGTAGCACAGTGCTAGGTGGTATCAGGACAAAGCAGAAACTACTGAGATCCGTTAGATAAAGTGATCAGCACAGTATCTCAAGTACAGCAAGTTCTAGGTAAGCGGTGGTCTTTTTTACCATTCTTGTTCAAGTTATGATTCATTCTACAATACCTGAACCAGTCCTTTTGAATCTAAGTTGGCTCAGATCACTCCTTTGCCCGAAAATATGCGATGACATCTTGTCACAATTTAGAATAGAACTCAAGGACTGCCAAGGCGTCATGTCCAGATTTTCAACCTCGATACCGTTAACATTTGGAGCCAGAACGTTCTTTGTCAGGTTCTTTTTGGATGCTGCAGGATGTTAAGCAGCACCTTTCCCTTCTGCTCATGCAGTCCGGGGCACTCCCTGAGGTGCAACAAAATGTCTCCAGACACTGTCACATGTCCTCCTGGGTGAAGGAGAAAAACTGTCCTAGCGGAGAACCGTGGATTTACACA
The DNA here is from genome assembly GCA_004027455.1 of Hydrochoerus hydrochaeris. Lineage (NCBI taxonomy): Eukaryota > Metazoa > Chordata > Mammalia > Rodentia > Hydrochaeridae > Hydrochoerus > Hydrochoerus hydrochaeris. The sequence continues at coordinate 100,364 of PVLA01003876.1, read as the reverse complement.
TGACCATGAGCTAGGCTGAACTACTGCTCTGCTTTATCTGATTTTATTTTCTTCCCTATTTATTATTCTCGGGCTAAAAGGGGTTCTTTGTCTTCCTCAGATAATTATGCTCCTGTCTGAGGGCCCTGGCACCTGCTCCGTGCTGTGCCTGATACAGTCTTCCCTGGGATAGCTGTTCAACTGTGACCCCTCAGTGCTGCTTTCCCTGACATCTGTAAGGACAAGACACCCCAGGACGTGACATCTCCCAGTCAGTACCCCGCTTTATAGCATCCTTTATCCTAAGATGCCATAAGTGCTTGTTTGTTTCCCATCTCCTTCTGCAATGGGGTGGGAACTCGGACGGTTTGCATATTTCAGTACTCCATGATTTAGAAGAGTACATTGTACATAGCAGGTACTTTCTAAAGGGTTTTGCAAAGAATGAATTGAGTGAACGAATATTATTAGAGGGATAGGCAAGAACACTCAGACCAAATGAGCAGGGAGGTGCCGAGGTAATGGAGAAAGCAGCCACTGGAAGAGGAAGTGGGTTCTGAGATGGAGAAATACAGAAAGATGTGTTCAGTGTGGGCAAGTTAGAGAGGTTATTGGCACTTTATCTGTTAGGTAGGTGCACGAGTGAAGGAGAGAAGAGGTAAGGATGCGTACAAGCGACAAGCTTGGCTCCAAGTAGGAATCAGTACAACAAAAACCTGGGTTTAAATCGCCCGGATCCAGTGTACAAATAACAAGAGCTCAGGTGTGAGTGAAAATGGCAAGTGGCATGCTGTCTGGTACTATCTCTGGTCGGTTCGCAATTTTGTGGTTAGAGTGTTTGAACTGTTTCCGTGGGAGTGTAAGAAAGGTTTTGTGGCGAGGAAGCCAAAGGCTTGCCATCTCTGTTGTAATAAACTAGATCAATGGTGGTTCTTGTTAATGAAACAAAAAATAGAGCACTCTGTAAATCAGATAAAAATAGAGCACTCTGTAAATCAGATACTTTGGGTTTATGCTCAGTGTATTAGTCAGACTTATACCATTGCATGTTATCTTATAACACTGTATATTAGAAGGACCTGGGAAAGTTTTTGGCCATGTGTTGGTAAGAATGACGTCTTGTCAGTCAGGACTTGTTTCCTGTGTAAAGCATCCACGGGGGACGATGACAAGACTTTCCTTTCTAGATGCAACTACAAATACAGCCTGGGCAGAGGAACTGAGTCACCTTAGAATAATGAGGAATTTGGCCTTCTCTTAGCTAGTTATCCCTTCTCAGTCTTATTAAATTTATTTACTTTACTTAACCTTAAGTAAATTTAATTTTTGTAGAGGACTGTGTTTTTTTAAATGTAATTACTTAGCACATTTGTATAAATATTCCTTTGCTTTTACCCTTTTTTGCGAAATACATAGTTGGAACCTAGTTTTAAAAATTCCACTAACCAAACCACAAGAAAAAATAAAGGGGAAAAGAACCTAGTCACAAAGAAGACCAACATGTAATTCTGTTGGTATAATTCTATTTGCTTAAAGCAAAAATCAGGCAAAATTGATGTACACTTTTTGAAGTTTAGAGAGTGGTTGTGTCTGGGGGTCAGGATGGTAGGAAAGAGACCCAGGACATTTCTGGAGAACTATCACCTTACATTTCTGGATCAGGGGACTGGTTTCTGGTTTCTGAAAATCCACTGACCTGTACATTTAAGTGCTGGACACTTCTGTGAATATATTTATTTTAATGAAAAGTTTAAAAATAACTGAGGATATTTGTCAATAATGTACATAGCAGGCTGGTGGACCACGTTACTGCCTTCAATAACACCATCAAGTGAAATACATGCTTACCACTGATTTATAAAGATTGACTGTATTCAGAGAGAATATGGTGGGAGGGGAGAAAAGACAAACGTGTGCTTTGGAATCTTATGGATGTGGTAGGTTCACAGAGCATCTCTGCTCTTACCATTTGGGTGATGCTAGAAACATTTTATATTCTTTCTGAAGCGTGGTTTCCTTATCTGTAAAATAAGGAAAAAGCATTTTCATAGGAGTCAGCTAAAACCTCTAAATGGCTAAAGCTAGAAAACTTGAGCACTAAATTTAAGTAGGTTGGATTATCTTCCAAAATATGAACTAAATATCCACGAGTCCATACTGGTTTCTCAGATTTTTCTGTTCTCAGATCAGCCCAAAGAGTCAGGATGATTCAGTGTTATGAATCCTGAATACAGTCCTGGACCGAAGAGAACATTAGGTAAAAAGCATGAAGTCTGAATAAAGTACAGAATTTAGTAAATAACAGTGTCTCTATCTTAGTTCTAGAGAATGTCACATACTAGCGGGAGGTGTTACTAAGAGGGGAAGTGGTATACCAGGTCTAGGAGAATTTTCCACACTGTCATGCCAGGTTTTCCGTAAACCTTACTTTGCTCTAAGAAATAAAATCAATTTTTTGACCGTGATAGCTCTGACATGAAGGAACACACATAAAGGCAAGGATCTCGAACTTCTTGGCCCTCAGCTCCCCGGCTGGGCTCATGTGTGTGGCGCTCACCTCTTCCGAGGGCCCATGCTGGGATTTTGTGTTGCTTCGCAGCTTCACCCCAGGGCAATGCAAAGCCTCATGGCGGCAGATCCCAGCAGAGTCCTGGGTCAGAGCTGTCTCTGTATATTTGGCTGTGTCTATCTGTAGATTTGTATCTGAGGACAAAAACAACTGCGGATCCAAAACATTTGAAAAAGTGTTTTTAAAGGCACATGTAATGAGCATGGAGACTTCTTTCGTGTCATTGTTCCCTGAACTGTGGAGAGTGTGTCAACTGTTCATACAGCACCTCCATTGTTTACGTACTCAAGTAATCTGGAGATAATTTAATGGCCCCTGTACCTCCTCTGGTGGGTCAGGAGCAAAGGCCCCGTGTGAGGTACTGCGGCCTTAGGGGCGGGACAGGAGCGGCTTTGGGGGAAGGGAGCCAGCCATGGAAGCCAGCTCAGTGCTGATGTGTGGATGGTTAGAATTTCATCTAATCAGTGTTGTAATTTATATCCCAATGTTCCCCAAAAACCTCATGTGCTCATAGGTGAGGCTTTTGGAAGGTGATTGGATCCTGGGGGCTGATACTCACCGGCTGAAGGTGAAGATCAGAAAGAAAAGTTCCAGAAATGCTGATGAATTTTCAGCTAAATGTGATATTTGGGGGTGGGAGCTGGTCGAGGAGGTGGGGCGCTGGCGCTGAGCCCTGGAGGAATATTTCGCCTGCCCTCCTTCCTCTATGTTTTCCATTTCCCAGTTCCCTGCGATGAGCTGCTTCACCTCCACCACGCCCCTCTGCCATGCCACCCTGCTTTGGAGCCAGTAGACTGGATTTAAACCTCTCACTGACTGTGAGCCCTAAGCTCTTGTGTCCCAGTAATTTTGTCACTTGGCAAATAGCTATTGGGCAAGGGACAGAACAATGAACCAGGTAGGTAGCCCAGCGGAGTTTGTGTCATGAGAGAGGTGAACAGTTTCTGTTTGTCTTCTGTCCATAACCTTTGCCAGTGATCGATCACTTAGGAGGGACCTTGAGTCATTTGTAAAAAATTCTGTGGCCCATCGTTCCTGGACTTTTGCTATTTATAACATGTATTGATGTTGAAATTTTGATGTAATGTTTGTCTTCTGAGATTTTCAACCCCAGCTCTGTTGACACTGGATTGATCATTCTCTGAGGGCCGTCCCACTGTTGTGAGTGTGGGCCTGGGAGCAGCCTGCTTGGCCTCGTCCACCGGTGTCAGTGTCACTCACAGAGTTGTGAAATCCAAAATGTTCCTGGACACTGGTGAATGACCTTTGAAAGATTAAGTCATCCTGATAGAGAATTGCTGCCCTACATCAATATTTTTGAACCATGGCTGTACTTTGGAACCAGCAGAGGTTTAGAAATGGTTACCTGTGAGTATTGGCCCCTTGATGCACTGGAAGTGGGGTCTGAGCTTTGACATTTTTTTGGATTCTTGAGGAACTCGTGGTTGAGAACTTTTGTCCCAGGCCACAGACTCCACGAAGCCGAACAGTCTGCATCTTGAGTGGTGCTGCTTTGCTGGGATTTGATGTAGCGACCCCTGAATGAATGAACAAAGCAATGAATGAAGGTGAATAGCAGAAAGAAAAGTTCCAGAAGTTAGAAGTGGCCTTCTGGGCCAGCCGGGGCTCCTGCTCTGTCTGTTGTTGTGGAGATTGACCATTCTCCGCATGCTTCCTGCTTTCTCTCTTTTTGAGGAAGGCAGCTAATACATTTTTTAGTAGTACATGTTTACAGTACATGATCACTTTTGAAGATTACAAGTATAATTGCTCAGATAAAATTGACTTAATCTGGATCAGATGGGGAAACAAGTCACATAGCAGGCGGGTGAATGCAAAGTAGGGGCTTTTCCTATAGAGGTTTGGGTTAGCGGCTCTTCTTGGCTTCCTCAAGGTGATTGATAGCTACTTAGAATATCAGTATCAATCCCTGATGTTTACACTCAGACTTTTTTTTTTTTTTTTTGAGACAGGGTCTCACTGTGCAGTTCAGGCTGGCCTAGAGCTCACTTTGTAGCCCAGGCTGGTCTCAGACTTGCAACAATCCTCCTGTTTCAGCCTCTTGAGTGCCTCTAGAATATCAATCCCTGATGCTTATCCTTAGGAAGCACGTGGGTGCATTTGTTTTATTTTTTTACCTTGCAGTTTGGTCTACGGCAGAGGTAACTCTCTCCCCTACAGTTGCACTGGATCCTTTGAGGAACTAGCCCTATGTGACTGCCTGTAATATTTATATTTGATGTAGCTGCCTGTAACATTCCCCCTGCAGAAGAAGTACCCCAGACTGCCATGAGGGAGTAATGGGCAATGACTGATCTGGCTTCTTCAGGCTGAAGGGGGTCATAATTTTGCTCAGCAGTCAGAGATACTTTACAGAGGGTCTGTGTAAAGGCCTTCAGCAGACACCAGGCATTTTCACCTTAGGTAAGCATATAACCTTTAGTCTAGAGGAGACAAAACCGAAGAAACAATTAAGTATGCATGGACCCAATAATAGGATCAACAGGATGGTTATGAATACAGTTAACAAAGAGGAGGCAATAAATGCTCCCCATACAGAGGGTAAGGGCCAGGGAATTTCAGAGTCTGACATACCATTCTTTTTTTGTCTGTTTGAGATAGGGTCTTGCTATGCTGTTCAGGCTGGCCCTGAGCTTGCTTTGTAGCCCAGGCTGGTCTCAAACTCACAACCATCCTCCTGCCTCAGCCTCTTGAGTCCTGAGATCCCAGGCATGTACCACCATGCCTGGCTTCTGACATAACATCAACTTGTCATCTAATATCTTAGACAACTGTTGAGATATTAGCAGAAGGATCAGGAATGTACCCATTACATTCCATTTTTACAATTGCACAAGTACCCCCCGTTCCCCTGTTAGAAGGCCTAGTGTCATCTGATTTTGGAGGACTGCTTGTCTCATTAATTTTATTTCTTCATTTAGGAGAGAGAGACCAGCTGTGGTGTCATTCCTGCTGAGTATAGTTAGTTAAAACCCTGAGATGTTGCATGACAGCTTCTAACCCTCGGGAAGGGATAAAGATAGAGGCCCAGCGATCCCACCAGTGAAACACACATGTGGACCACTGAGGTTGTAGATGGGCTAAATTTGTAGGTTTGTTGATACTCTTGACACGCCTGCTTTGTACATGCAAATCCAAATGTGTATTTTCCTGTCCAATGAGGCAGTAGCCAGAGTCATAAATTTGTCCCACAAGACCAATGAGTGCCACTGGGGTCTTCCCACTTAATTCCAGGGCAATTAACCCAGTGCATTGTAAACTGGTCTTTAACCTATAAAGTTGTTGTGTGTATACTTTTTTTTGGGGGGGGGTGTCTAATAAGACTTCTCTGGCTGTGCACGTATGGAGAATTACCTGTTCGCAGTAATGTCTGTCAGCCTCATTTTCTCCTTTTATGGCAAAAAGGTGGCAGGTTTGAGGAGGAGCATGTCTTTTTCTGAATGGCTGGTCCTTTTGTAGTACAATCTGGAATTTAAGAAGTCAGTTATCTGATAACCATAGGCTCCTGTTGGAAGAAAGAAGTTTTCCACACTGTGAGGTGTGTATTCGATCAGTTCTTTGCCTAAAGTCTGCTTGGATGCTTGTGGCACTAAGACAGCTGCAGCTGCTATGGCGCTAAGGCCAGGAGGCCACCCCTGTGCTACAATGTCTGGTCTATGACTCGGATACCCTGTTGGCTGGCCAGTGGTCCCTGCTCCTGTGCAGACACTCCCGAACTATGCCTTCCCCTCATCGACATATAAAGTGATGCAGTGTCCTGTGAGTAGGCTCAAGGCTGGGGTAGGTAGAAGTGCTTGTTTTAGTTTCTGAAGTATAGTTTGGGAACCAGGTTGGCAGGTTAAAATATGAGTGGCTGTCTTTTGGGCCTCTTTTATGAGTTGAGAGAAAGGTCATGTAATCTCCCCATATCCTGATATCCAAAGATGATAAAAGCCTGTAATTCCTGGGAATTCCCTTAGCTGTTTTAGAGTCTTGAGCTGTAAAAAGGAAAGAACTAATTTCTTTCTTCTCCTAGCCTTTGGCTTTCCTTGGATATGAAGGGAGCTAAATAGGTTGTCTCAAACCTGCAATGCTGTGCTTTATATTTAGAAACCTTATGACCTCTTCTTGCTAGAAAGTTTAGCAGAGCACAGATGTCTTGGCTACCAGGCTCTTCTGAGGGGACACATAACAGCATATCATCTATGCATTGTAAGACTGTGACCCGGGAAACTCAACACATGCCAAGTCATGGGAAAGCACTTGTCCAAAAAGATGCCGACTATCCCTAAACCTTTGGGGAAGCACTGCCCATATCAGTGAAGAGGTCTGATCCTGAGGATTTTCAAAAGCAAAAAGAAACTGGGAATTGTATGTAAAGGGATACAAAATAAGGCATCTTTTAAATCTAACACTGAAAACCAATTGGCATCCTCTGGGATCTGAGAAAGCAGAGTGTGTGGATTGGGTACCACTGGGTGAATGGGCACTACTGCCTCATTTATCAATCTAAGGTCCCCTACTAACCTCTGTTCACATTGAGTTTTTTTATTATTATTTTGAAGGTAGTAAAATACAACAGAACAAGACAGAACAAAGCCATTTGAGACAATGCAGTGAAATTGGTACAGAACTTCACAGCAGGTTACCGGGATAACAGTAATGGGTACCATAGTATATCTCATTATCTTCACAATAGTTGTCCTTTCAAACAGGTAGCAAAATCAAACCAAATACAGAACATCATAAAACCAATTGAAAGAGAATATTGAAGAAAGCAAAAATCAGAACAAAGCAAGATAGCGATAACAATATTTGCCTTCAAAGAGCTTGTAGAAGGAAATGCCCCATATTTGCTATATTGCATACAATCATCCTCCCGAGAGACCTCAGACCTCTGGCTCCCATTTGCTAATGGGAGGGTGGGGGCAGGATGGGATGTGTGATTCTCAGCTGGCATGCCAGCAGGATCAGGGAGGGGGGGTACATTCCTTTGTTGCCCAGCGCCCTAAGTTCTGCCATAGCAGGGATCTTGAGAGACACTGGCTGGCTGGTTCTCTCCCTGGGTTGCCAGCTACTTGCCCAAGCCACGGCTGCTTACCAGGGAGACCCACACTGAGTTTTTGAATTCCTAAGACTGGAATATTACGTGGGCTGTTACAGGGCTCAGGTAAACCTCATGTCCTTGGCTTTTCAATTACAGGCAATAATCCTCTTTTAACTTCAGGTCTTCAAGGGCATTGTCTCTGAGGAGGAAAGATAGTAAAATCTCTGAGATGGATCCGTACTAGAGCAGCCCTTATTGCCTACCTATTTTACTGTCAGTCGCTCATACTTTAGGATTTATTTCTGTCTCCATGAGGGCAACACAGTGTGCCTCAGGGTGCATATGTATTACAATATTTAAACAAGATAGAATAGCTCTCCCCAAGAGGGTAACTGGACTTTCAAGCATAATCAAAAGTGAACGTGTAAAAGGAAACCATCCCAGCCGTACCCTCAGGGTTGTGGGGGACAGCAAGTTGCCTCCTGTCCAGGGACTCCTTTCGCTGAGGTATGATGGCCGAAGGAAGGCCGGGATTGGAAAGAAGGACCGAGACCCTCGCGCCAGTGTCCAGCAATAGGCTTCTTTCCCTTCTTAGTCAAGATTACTCGGGGCTCCTCTGTGGAGAGGACAGTCCGGTCAGGGAGAGAGGGCAGAGAGTGCCCCGGGGTCCTTCAGTCTTGCAGGACCAATGGGTAGGCTGGGTCTGAAGTCTGGGACCTTTGCCTCCAGTGGTCACCATTGCCATTAGGACATGGCCTGGGGGGCTTCCTAGGGCAGTCCCTCCTAAGATGGTCTGGCTTGTGGTAGTGGTGGTAGATGAACGTAGGCATCAGGCTCTTCCTGGAGTCCTGAGCATCAGACTTAAGATCTGTTTCTCTTAAAGCTGCAAAAAAGGCAGCTGCTTTCCCGTGGTCTCTCCGTTTCCTTTCCTTGGCCTCCTCCTCCTCCTCCTCCTCCTCCTCCTCCTCCTCCTCAAGGTTATAAACCACTGAGAAGAAAATTGTTCCTAAAGTATCAGGTGAGCTATCTAGAGCAAAAAAATGTTCCATCTTTTGTAGCCTTTCTCTAATATCTGAGGGTGACTGGGTAATGAACTTATCCTTACGAATAATCTGTCCCTCTGTTGAATCAGGATCTAGGGAAGTATGTCTTATCAGTGCCTCTTGTAAACGATCTAAGGAGGTAGAGGGTGCTCCTTTTTCTCTTTTGAGTAGCTGATAATTTGACATAATCCAGCGGCCCACTGCTTATCCTCCTTAGGCTTTCAGGGTTACATGTCTGGCGATGTCTCCTGTTCCGGTCTCCCATCTGCTTACTAGGTCAGTAGGGGTCTTGGGTAGGGACTCCTTGGACTCCAGTGAGAATTGGTAGTTTCCCCTGGCTGTCTATCTTCTGGCCTTCAAAAATTAACAATATGATATTCATCTCCAAATAAAATAGCAGCTTGTAATGCTGTTTGTCTCTCCCTGGAAGTCAGTGTTAAAGAGTAACCTTTGCAACCTGGCTCATAGGTCTGTATATAAGGCCTGTAAAGACCTCAAGGTACTGATCAGGGTCATCTGAAAATTTTCAGAGATCTAACTTTATCTGTTTTAGGTCACTGAGAGAAAAAGGCACATGAATTCTCGATGTCCCAGATTGTCCCTTACTTCCTGTAAAGGGTTTGGTCCCTGTGGAGTTCAAAGACGGGCATCCCTGTTTAGAGACCTGAATAACAGCTGGTCTGGAAGCCCCACCCTCAAGGCTGGCAGGGCAAGTGGGGGAAACCTGAGCTTCAGTAATGCTGACTAAGGCTTCCATTGTCCTCAGGTTTCAAAGGTCAGGGAGGAGCAGTCTCAGGCTCCCGGGTAGTGAATGCCTTGAGGGCCGGCCAGGGAGTGCATGGTCTGCCCTCAGCTCACATTTACAATTTGAACATAAATAAGAACTATTTCTTAATACAAAGAAAGTTTGACCATAAGACAATTCTGATCATTTTTTCTTCTTTTATTTTATTATTATTATTATTTTTTTGTATAGTGTTTATATTTGGAAAATAGCTTGTAACTGAGACTTTCCTCTTTATTCCATTTTTCACTCTAGGGGGTAGGTAGGTCATGTGCAGAAAAATATCAAACAACTCTTTTCTTAACAGGTAAGGGCTGAACATCTTCCAGTGCTTAAGAATGCTCTCCAAAGGAGTAAGAGACTGCAGAGCTACCCATATCTGCAATGCAAAAAGAAAAAGGTTGAGCATCCTCTCTTCATTTCTATTTGACTTGTGTACCCTCCAGGCACCCTTCAGGAAGATTCCACTCCAGGGCAGGTGGATGCCATCTGGAGAGAGCAGAAGAAAAAAATTCAACCAGCCTGTCAACTCTTGAACTGGTACACAATTTCATCCTGGCAGGGAGCTTGGGAACTTACTCCTATGGGACGCACATCAGCGCAAGTTACAATTGGTCTTAACTGTGAAAGGAATGTTTAAAGAGGGAAGCAGGGCTTTGTAAGAATCTATTGCTTTTTTTTCCTTTGGAAGAGGGCAGATATGAAAAGGTGAGTTGGAAATAGTTAGAGCATTTCTCAGGTTACAAAGCAAGTTGGTTCTAGAGATAGAACCAACATTTACTGGAGGAGTTTTGCCCACTAGACTAGAGCAAAGAAGTCTTCAGACACTTGCGTCAACCATCTAGTCACCTAGGCATTTCTTCCTAGAAGGACAAGGATATACTTTACTTAAATTTTTGAAGCTCCCAGGTCATCTAGCAATCACATCAGTAAAGGTACATTAATTAGTCTTCTATGTATGTAGGAAACCAAAGGCTAAAATCTGTTTACAGCATAAGGTAAGTTAAGATGCATAAGGCACAAATCACTTTCCTCCTAGCTGCTGTAAAATGTAAACAGCTGTTGCAAGCTGCCCCAGCCTAATTTTGAAGGAAAACGTAGTCTAAGTGATTTTAAAGTCTACTGAAACGCTCCGGAAGAATTTTTAGTTTACTAGCAGAGACAGATAAGTACAGCAGATAAGTGGAGGTTTTTGTGTGTCTGGGAGCTAGTTTCCCCTGAGGGACTGCTGTGTATTCACCAGAGGGAAGCCCTGGTCATGATGCTTCAGACCTTCTCAGTTTCCATTGGCTCCCACAGTCTGAGATTGGTCTCTTGAAAGGAATCCATTTGTTGGTCTGGTCAACATTCCATGGACCATCGGCTTCAATAGGGACTCACCAAAGAGAAGCTGGGGAACCTGCCCTCTGCTTTAAGACTGGAAGCTGCTCCAAGAGTGTTTAACTAGCTGGCAGAGTAACCGCTGTGTGTCAGATTTCTATAAGGGAGAGGTAAAAGCCTGAGCAAGATCATTACCTAGTGCTTTATAAGTTTACACTAAAGGCCTTAAAGTCCACAACTTCTTATCAATTTATACACATAAGCAAAAATTAGACCTAGGAGGGGAAGAGGAAAGGTTGGAGATCCTCCCTTGGGCCAAATGTGTTTTGGTCCCGAAAGTGTGATTTTTGGGGGAATAGCTCCTTCTGGCTTCACCCAGGAATCAGTTCCTTCTTCTGTGTCTCAGGTTCAGCCTCTTGTGGAAGACCGTTGCCCAGAACACTAAGCTGGGACATGGCTTTTATGTGTGTTCTGCCAGACAGGCAAAATTCTGATGCCTCATCTGACCCAGAGACGGGGTATGTGTCCCTTGTCTAAGATTGTTGCAGGCAACCGAGTTAGTTAAAAATATTGTAGGCAGTCAGACAGGGCTGGGTCCTCCATGGAGCCTACAGATACCCTGCAACTGTGGGGGAGACAGACACCTCCTGCTGTGGCCAGACCTCAAGACAAAGGATCAAACAAATGCATCCACATCCTAAGGACTGATATTCAAATTAGTTCCCTAACACCCTGAGGAAGCCGGAAGTCACCATCCCATCCCCCTAGGGAAGAGTCCCTGCTCTAAGAATGCCCGCTTCCTACATGACTTGCTTTCCCATTTGTCCCTAATGTAATCAATTTTACCTGAACTACTGATCTTACTGGCTGACTATAGTTCTGTCCCACCTTATGCCCATCTGCCTTGTGAGCTCCCAGTCTTCCCCCACCTTGAACCCATGGTCTTACTCTATAAAAAATCCTTGAAAGAGACAGAATCTTTCTTGGGCAACCCGCTCAGGACCCCTTCTGTCTCTCTTCAGACAGAAGCTTTCTTTCTCTCAATAAATATATTCCACCCTTCACCTCTGTTGTTCCTAAAATTCATTCTTCGATTTTAGAGAACACAAACTTGCGGACATAGCAGGTCGGGAGTTTCATTCCCCAAAGCCTGGGAAGTCATATTAAGATGCTCATTGTCTACGGGCTTCACTTAGTTGTTAGCTAGAAGTAAAGGTTGGAACAGTCCAGAGTTCTTTTTTTTTTTCTTTCTAATTTTACAGGGTTCTAAAAAGTACAAAGTGGCAGGAAAGATTGGGAGTGAGGCCAGAGAACGGAAACGGAAGCAAACCAAACTGACATTTCCTTTAGCGTGTAGAGTGGGATCAGAGCCAGTCTGTCCCAGCGGAATCTGTCTTCCAAGCCTTACGAACAGCCAATGACCTAGTGTCTTTTAACAGGCAGAAGGAATCCAGTGTTTTATTATATAGGCATGTGTGTATTCTAAGTCTGAGCTAGATTTTATTTGAAAAGACCTACTTTACAGAAGTTTATATTAAAGTCCACTAAAGAGGTGTTTTATTATTACTTTCTCTAGTGCTATTGTCTAAACAAAGTCAAGCAAGGAGTACCAGTAAATTTAGTAACTAGTTTAAGTGTAACATATACAAGTACAAAGCAGGAATAAAAGTGTTTCATTAAAGTATCACAACCTTATAGCTTTCTCATACTTTAACTTAGGTTTATTATCATTTTAACAAAACTATATAAAAGACAAAGCATAAGCAATGACAAACAAAAGGCAAAGACATGACAAGATTCGCAGCATAAAAATTTGTAAGCTAAGCAAGTCCTAATCCAGAGCCTAGGAAGCAAAAGCAAAGTCTTCCCTGCGTCCATGGAGCTCTGTGGAACCTCCAAATGACACAGGCGAAAGAGACTCCCAACTTGCTAGATGCATGTTCCCTAAAATTGAAGAATGAATTTTAGGAACTTTGGAGGTGAAGAGTATAATGTATTTACTGGGGGGAAAGAAAGCTTCTGTCTGAGAGAGACATGGAAGGGGTCTTGAGTGGGTCGCCTTGATCAGATTTACCATGAGAAATAAATATAAGTTTTAGTAAGAGATTCATCACATCAGGGATGCCTTGGCTGGCCTGGACATACTTCCAACACGGAGTTCCTCTATCTTGTCTAGATATTGGTCTCTTTCTAATAGCCTCTTCTTTTGCCTGGGGATGCCTGAAATCCTGCCTTTCTCAACAGATAATCCCCATTAGATTCCATTTCAGGAAGGTCTGTAGTACTAACCATAGGCATTACTTGGCTGTATGTGGTCTGCTGCTCTGTGTACACTGTGTATACCGTGACAGAAGTAGCAAGAAAGCATGAATACTTGTGATGTCAATTTATGCTGCAGCTGAGATTGCACATCCCCGGTGGGTGTGGTTGCAACCTGGTGCAGGCGGAAATGACTCAGCTGGCTGTGCTGCCATGAGGTGCAGAAGGGGAAATAGGGAGACAGCTAACAAAATCTTAGGGGTGGAAGGTGTGGGTGGCGTGGTGGGTGGGACCCTGGGAGGGAAAACTGGTTCTGTGTAATTGGAAAGAAGTTGATGTCAGGAGAGTGAAGAGTTCCAGAGGTGAAATAATTTGGGGTAATTGGTGATAAATTCATTGAATATGGGGGGCAGCAAGTAGATTTCAAGAGTGGTGTCAGGGTTGGTTCTAGGCATCCGCTTGTGTTATTCAGCTTTCAGGTACAGCCACAAAATATGTGAGATAATCAACCTATAAAAAGCCTCTCAGTTTGGGGCTTTCAGTCCATGACTGATTGGCCCCATGGTTTGGGGCCTGTAGCAGCATGTGGGGTGCACAGCAGAGCAAATGGCTCTGCTCATGGCCAAGGAGGGAGGAAAGGCGAGGGCCCCACAATCCCCTTTAAGGTCCCCAGCACCGAGGAGGCCTCTCTCTAAACCTCACCCCTTAAATTTCCATACCTCCTGGTAGCAGCAAGGTCTGAGAGCCAAATCTTTGACACATGGGCTTTGGGGAACACTGCAGTTTCCAACTCTAGTGACACTCGCTCAAATCCAGCTGGGTCACTTTGGCTGCTTAGTTTGTGGCCAGGCTTAGTGCCAAGCACAGATCTACCGTTTCTTCTCTTCTGGAAGAGCAGGTGTAGGGAGACTGTTTTGTTACTTAGGCGAAGCGACCGGCTTTCCGTCCTCCGCTGCAGGGAGTGGGCATCTCCTGGTCCTCAAAGAGACAGTGAATCAGAGGAGGAAAGGAAAGGGCATCAGAAGAGCCATTCTGGATCCCAGGGTTGACTCTGGCATATTCCCACCATGTGGCCTTGAACTACCGTCTTATTCCCAGGAATCTCAGTTGCGTATGTTAATACAGAAGTAAGATAATGGGAGATTCATTTATAAATGTTATATTGCAGGAAAACATGCATTGATTTCCACCAGAAATCGGGAGTGAACGATCTAGCTGTGGCACAGGATCTCTCTACGCAGCAGTATCTCTCAGTAGTGCTCTCCATGAGTGGTGAGGTGTCAAATATTTGCTTTTCCTGGATCAGGAGCTGAGCCCCAGTGAATCTCAGGGAAGTCTTGAGTGCGAGATAGTCAATTCAGGACAGTGAGGCGGCCACAGCACTGCAATTAAAGACACTCACAAAAGATTTTTGAAAGCGGCATGGACAACGGGTCAGCGAGTTGGAAGCAAGGTGGGCAGTACTAGGGGGATTAACGGTCATGTATCCTTCACCATAATAATTTTCCTGAAGTGTAAATCTTCACCATATGTTTCAGTCACACGCTGTACATTACGGGGGCCAAAGGAAGCACATAACCAGGTCACATATCCAAGCCATGTTCTCTACCTAAAATAGAGTGGGTTTCCATTTCCGTCCATCCGTTCTCCAGTAGAAACAGAGATCCACTGTGAGGAAGGGCCGCAGTCTCCAGGGCAGCCGTCCCCTGACTGACTCCACTTCATGCAGCAGGTGACTGAAGCGACGCCTGGCTAGGAGCACTCTGAGAGGGCTGAGGGAGAGGCAGCGACGCAATCAGATCCCACGATTCATCAGTGGTGCTATGGAGATCAAGAGGGGAACTGAACTGAAAATCCTTTTTGATCCGGAAACTAGAAGTAGCCAATGACAGGAAAACATGTTTTCAGTTTTCTAAACTACTACCGTATTTAGTTAATAAGCATAATAAGATAAATAATTGCTACATGCTGGGTCCTGTTTTAATTACTTGAATATATCAAAGTATTTACTCCTTCTGAACACTTTGAAGCAGGTCCTAGCACTGTATTTTATAGATGAGGAGAATAAAACACAGGGAGGTGACCAGCCAAGGTCACACAGCTGCTAGGTGGTAGGGCTGGGATTTGAACCCAGGACCCTAGCTCCAGAGTATGGCCTCTCACCATTCCTCCCAGCCACGTTAGTAGGGAGAATTTTATCTAGTAATGGAAACTATGGTTCTGATGATAATGTAGGAATATATATATATATATATATATATATATATATACATATATATAACGGGCTTATATAATATTAATTGAATAATTAGTTGCCAAAACAGGTTGAAGAACATGTAGAAAAAAAGAACTAGAAGAAAAAAAAAATCCAGGTAAATTGTGAAAGTTACGCTGGATGGGGGAGGTGACCTTATCTCAACCAGCAGTGGCTCCCAGCCGCAAGCCTTTCCAAGGCCCCCCGCGCCTTACACAGGCTCTGGCCCTCTCAGACACAGTGGTTGGTAGGGCCCGATCTCCAACATGCACAGGCAGCGACTTCGGGGTGGAGCCGGAGCGAGGTCACGCGCACTACACAGTCATTTGTGCTTCCTGCAGAGGTCCTGGGACAGCCAGGCAGTCCGAGTCCTCGCCAAGCTGTCAGCGAACTGTCACGAGAGGCAAATTTCATCTTCCAATATTGTGCATGAAGAGACCTGAAAATCCGAAAGAATAGTACAGATCTATTAAAACAATCACTCAGAGTAGACACTGTTCAGCACTTACAAATATTACCCGACTATCTTCCATTAGTAAAAAGCCCCTTTGCACAGAGCCGAGAGGTGGGGCTGGATGGGAAGGAATCACAGGGCCAAGCTCACCCCCGTCCTTCGTGCCGTGCTGCATCCCAGCCGAGTCTAAGCAGATGGCCTCTTCTAACTCACTGCCAAGTCTAAACAAATTCTTTTGGCTAGGACAGACTTAATTCCAGAGGATTATTGCAGGGGCACGGGGACTGCAGTCACGGAGGAATGCTTTGACCATGTGACCCGTAAGCGTCTGCAGGATTAGGCAAAGGGTTTTGCTCTTACCGGAAAGAGTAAACAAAGCTAGGAAGACCTGGATGTTAGGAGGTGGATGATCAGACATCGAGGATCAGACAGGTGGGACCCCAGGCCCACATAACCTCAGGAGGGGTTCCGAAGGAGGGGTGGGCTGGGCTCGGGCTGAGGGTGGGTCTGAACCTGGGGAAGGATTGAAATCCTCTCTTGGTTAGGTTAGTGGAGGCTGTGATGCATTTGACCAGCGGGAACAAGCCTCTCAGTGAATCATTTGTGAAGCAGAAGAGGAATTTGGAGTTCAGGGTCTGGGCTTGTCACAGGTGAACGGGACACGAGTTCCATCTAAAAGCTGTGGGGAAAGGGGATTCTCTGCAGAAAATCATTTCCCAGAACACAAACGGTGGAGGGAGTTTTTGACCATTGCTATTTTCCAGGATCACAGGGCTTGGCCAGAGCCCGCTCAGTTTGTGTCTAAAGCCCAGTGGGTGCCAGGCTCTTCCCCGGAACTTTGCTAAGACAGGCAGATCCTGGATTCATCGAAGACCTTCGACAATGTCTAAAAGGTCATTCTCGGAAAAAATGAGGCAAGATCAGAATGTCCCCTCCTTGCTCTTATTGCTTCATCTGTCACCTGGCTTGTTTCACTTCTCACCATGTTTTCAAGGTTCATTCGTGTTGTAATGTGTGCCATGGCTTCATTCCTTTCGAAATCATCAATGACATCTATTGTACAGATAACACACATTCTGCTTATCTGTCCCTCAGCTGATGGCTATCTGGGACATCCTTCTCTTTGCTTGTGAATAATGCAGCTGGGGCTTATACTTCCTCATACCTTGGTGTGAAATCACTAAGTCATTTGATGACAACACGTGTAATCTGAGGGGCTGCCAGGCTGCCTTCCAACACGGCAGTAGCTAAGTCAGTCTCTAGGGTAAGGGGGAAAGCGAGGGTTAGGCAAGCTGCAAGGCCAGTTGGAGAAAGAAGGGGTGCTATAATGAGGGTGCGGGGAGACTCAAAGCAGCGCATGAAGGAGACATTGCTTGAGGTTTTTGGAAGCAGTGCCGTCACGAGCAGGAAAGCTACACTCTCGCCTCTGTGGACCCCGCTAGACTTGAGATTCTGCTTTTTTTGGTGGTCTTGCCCCTTTTCATTTTCAAAAAGACGCAGCCTATGCCTCCATGTATGATGGGAGGCCACTTTCCTCCACCCCTTGCTAGCTCAGGAGTTTACTGTCCTCCTGGGCTGTCTGGGTCCACTTGGGCTGCTGTAATAGAGAAGCACAGAATTGTGAAGAAGAACTGGCTTCTCCCAGCTCTGGAGGCTGGGAAGTCCAAGATCAAGGCCTTGTGTCTGCAGTGCGGTGAGAACTGTCGTGCTGTGTCCTCACTCGGCAGAAGGAAGAGGGCAGAGGGCTGGACTCCCTCCATCAAGCCCTATGATGGGAGCACCTAATCCCATTTATGACAGGGGACCCTCATGTCCCCATGTCTACTTAAAAGCCCTGTCTCCTAACACCATCCCACTGCCACCATCCGCGTCTTAGGAGGGTTGTGTTCAGACGGCGGAGTGGGCTAGATAGAAGTGCAGATGTCCTGGAACCCTGCAGCCACGGCCGCACCTTTCTGGGAGGGTAAAGCTGGTTGATTTTGGTTCAGTCAGGGCCACAGTCAAGGGGTGGAGTCACACAAGACAGTCACAATGCTGAGGCCTCTGGGGCATAGTGGCAGCTTGTGTAGGGGCACAGGCACCACAGCACTGCACACATCCATGTGTCAGGCCCCAAGGCCAGATGGAGGGCTGGAGAGTGCAGAGTGCACGGCCCTCCCCTGATGTGGGGGTGGGGGATCCCAGTTTGGGTGCAGGCCACCGGGTGCATAGTTTGGCAGTCAACAAGTCCATGGGTGCAGGAGGCTTTCTCACCCACAGCAGCCCTACAGAGAGCAGCAGACATCCCGGCTGAGGTTTCTGTGCTGCATTTCTATACGGAGTCAGGCTCTCTCCATGCAGAGGGAACATGCTAGTAGCCTGCAATCGCAGGAGGCTTTGTGGGAGGCTTTGTGGGAACCCATATTGCTGCAGAAGCACAAGGTGTGATGTATCACAGAACAGGAGAGACTCCCATGAAACCTCGCTTCACCCACAGTCTGTGTGGACCCTGGGTGCAGTGCTGGCTTTCCCAACAAGTGGGTTCTAAACTAGCTATTTTTAGGCGAAATTGCATATTTCCTTATGAGCCACAGGTATGGGGAGGCAGTGTTGGGGGGATGCCTGACTATAGCCCCCAACTTCTGACACAAGACATCCCTCAAGGCTTCAGGAAAAGTCATATGACATAGTCAGGTGGAGTGACTGCTCTCTGGTATGACTTTAAGGACATACTTACTACCTGTGATGCATTTATTAGGTTGTGGCTCAGATGACTGTCTATCCATATTGTTTTTTCAATTTCAGAATTTCAGAAAGGTATATCTAGCAGCTTTCGGCTGCAAAGTCCTTTTTCCAGGGTCCATAATATCCTCCAGACTAGGCAGGGTAAACTCGCCTCTCAAATTCTAAGAGTTCTACTTGTGTTTTATAGAAGATATCTCCCTCTGGCCTCATGCTGCACGAAAGACTTTTGTACTGTTTGTTGTCTGCTGCTTACTCTTTTGGGCAACACTTGGAGACCCCAGGCATGTTGCCCCTCTTTTTCTCCCTTTCCTACACTTGCAGGTCCAGCCAGTCACCATGGCCATTAACAAAAGATATTGCACAAGAGAAATAAGCACTTTCTTGTAGACAAAATGGACAATGTTATAACATGTTATTGGTTTTCTGTCCATATTTTCCTTCCACCATTAAGTAGAATTGCCCACCTAATTCTACTTAGCCTTTCTTTTTTGGTTCCATTTTTTAAAAAATTATTTTGAAGGTAGTAAAATACAACAGAACAAGACAGAACAAAGCCAATTGAGACAATGCCGTGAAATTGGTACAGAACTTCACAGCAGGTTACCGGGACAACAGTAATAGGGACCATAGCATATCTTGTTATTTTCACAATAGTTGTCCTTTCAATCAGGTATAGTAAAATCAAACCAAATACAGAACATTATAGAACTTATAATAACAGAATGTTGAATAGAGCAATACAATCAGATCAAAGCAAAACAGTGATAACAACATTTGCCTTCAAAGAGATGGTAGAAGGAAATCCCCCATATTTACTATATTGCATATGGTCAGCCTCCCAAGAGATGCTCAGACCTCTGGCTCCTATTTGCTAATGGCAGGGTGGGGTGGGGAGGGAAGGATGGGATGTTTGATTCTCAGTCCACACACTGGTAGGCTCACAGCTGCTTACCAGGGAGGCGAGCAGGTTGCTTTCTTTCCCAGTGCCCTACGTTCCAATGTAGCAGGATCTCGGGAGATGCTGGCTGATTTTCTCCCTGGGGTGCCCGCCGCTTGCTTGAGCCACTGCTCTAAAATAGCATCTTGAATGCCTGCATAGTAGCCTTTCTTTGTTATACAGAGAAACTTATCTCTGCCCATTTCCCTATTTGGCATTCAAAGAAACTTCCCAAGAGCCCCTCTCTCCAGAGAGAATGTACAATCAGAAACAGCATACAATGAATTCCTGATTCAGAAACTTCTCTTGTCACTCCGGTTCCCACTCATGTTCCCTTGCCTTGCCTTCTTGCAGGTTGTGATTCTGGATTTGGTCATGCATTGGCCAAGAAGCTGGACAAGCTGGGCTTCACAGTATTTGCTGGAGTTTTAAATGAAAAGGGCTCAGGGGCTGAAGAATTGCGAAGAAGCTGCTCCAAGCACATCACTGTGCTTCAGATGGACATCACCAACCCAGAACAGATAAAAGATGCTCACAGCAAAGTTGTAGAGAAAGTGCAGGACAAAGGTACTTACTTAGCTTCTGCCTTAGCTACTTTTCTCTCATTGCTGAGACAAAATACTCGAAACTCACAATTAAGGAAGGAAAGTTTTATTTATCTCACAGTTTGTAGACGTTTCTGTGCACAATCAGTTGGCTCCAAGGCAGGATGGCATGACACAGAGGCACTAGTTCATGGTGTCAGAAGACAGCAAAAGTAGCAAGAGCCAAAAAGGGAGAAGAGCAAACCTGTTTTCCTCCATTATATTGTAAGTAGGCTACCGCTGCCTAGGGCAGGTGCAGCGCTCACACCATCTCCCTGGCCTCCTCTTGCACAGGATGAGGATATTTACAAAGAGAGGCTACTGGGCTCCTGCTGAGTCACTTAGTTAAGTTTCTAAACTTCTCCAGTTGGCACAATGCATTAATCATTAAAATTCACCCCTTGTTAACCAGACACATTCCTTTACACTGGTTTCCAGATATAAAGACATGCTGATTCTGATCATTTCACAACTTGAACATTATAACACAGGTTAAACAAGTCTTAAGAACCAGAATTAAATCTATTAACATTATATTACATTAGAACCACAACATTCTGTTCCCAGCTCTCCAAAGACTCATGCCCATCTCTTTAAAAGGCATTTAATCCAACTTTAAGAGTTGCCAAAGTTCTAATAATTTCAGCATTGCTGAAATTTTAAGAGTTGCCAAAGTCCTAATAATTTAAGAGTTGCCAAAGTCCTAATAATTTCAGCATTGCTGAAAAGTCCAAGTCTCAATTCTCCTCTAAAGATGTAAAGCAAACTCTTAACTATAAGCCCCTGTACAAATGAAAAATTAAACACTCCCAACGTTTGATGGCACATTTTCGTTCCAAAAGTTATAAACAGGAGAATACAAAGGAATGGGACTAAAGCAAGTTCAAAATCCAGCAGGGCAAACATTAAGTCCTGTATTTCCCCATGCAGCATCTGAGGCAATCTGTGATAAGTTGTGCACTGCAAGGGGCTTGGATAGATCTACCCCTATGGCACTTCTGGTGGTTGGCTTATCTCTTGGGTCCACTCTGCTCTCTCCTTGCAGCTTTCCTTAGACAACCCATGTTCCTGGCTTTTCCAGACTTCTGAGGTCTCTACTGCACCTTTGGTTTACCCTCATAGCTTCATATATTGCCATCTCAGGGCACACTACCTGGCCTCCCAGATCTTCTGAAATTGAACTGGAAACCTTCTTGACCCTACAGCTGTTACATTCTGCATGCACCTAATACCAGAGCCATGTGGATGATGCTGAGGTTTACTGCCAGCTGGAGCAGCGGCCAAGCTTCCCTCTCTTTGGCTGTAGGGATAGAGTGCCTGCATCACTGGGCACTCTGAATCCAAATCTGAGGAACAAATTGTTTATGCTGCCACCATTCTGGAACATGGCACTCTGCAACTATCTTCTCAAGGCAGTCTTTCACCTTTGCAGTTTGGAGGTGCAAAGGGTGGTCACTTGCTGCTTATTGTGGTGTCCTCAAGCCATCTTTTATATTTTCCTTTTCCTTCTTAGCAATTGAGATCACCTCAGCTCTATCTTTGTAGTTTACAGCTTTACTGGAGTTTCCTTTCTGGCCAAACTCATAATATTTTAAATCATCCTGCTGGGCTCTTTGCTCTTGATTCTCAACATAGATATGGCTAAAAAATCCCCCAAAATAGCCATGCCACTGCCTCAACATTACAGTGACTTTAAACTTTTTCTGCCAAATTAATTAGCTCACTGCCCTTAATCTCAGTCTCAGGCAAAGTCTCTGGACACTAGCAAAATTCAGACAAATTTCCTGCCAAGCTATAGCACACATTGTCTGGGCTCCAACAGCTGATGCAGTCCTTCTTTCCAATAGAAACCTCATGAGCCTGGTCTTTGCCGGCAGGATTTCTGGCAGCCTTTTGGTCTCTGACCAGAATGTCCCATACAGAAGAGCCTAAGGCATTCCAGCCTTCTGTTTCAGGTGACATCTCCAAACGTTTGTTTCCAAATTCTTCCCACAAGCCATTCTCAAAGGCTGTTGAATCACATGGTCAGGTATAGTCACAGCAATGACTCCACTCCTGGTACCAAGTTCTGTCTTACTTTTCTCTCATTGCTGAGACAAAATACCTGACACTCAGAATTCAGGAAGGAAAGGTTTATTTAGCTTACAGTTTGTAGAGGTTTCAGTCCATAATCAATTATTCCCAAAGCAAGGTGGCATGGCACAGGGGCAGAAGACAGAAAAAACAGCAAGAGCCAAAAAGAGGGGAGAGCAAATCTCTTTTCCTCCCTTACTTTGTAAGCAGGCCACCCTCCCCAGAGGACAGGTGAGGACTCACCCTATCTCCGTGTCCTCCTGCTGCCTGGGATGAGGATGTTTATAGACAGAGGATCCTGGCCCCTGCTGAGTCACTTTCTTAAGCTTCTAAACTTCTCAAATTGACACAGTGTATTAACCATTACAACCTGTCCCCAACTCCACACCTTTGATTGCTCCCTGTTGTTCTTACCAACGCTCAACTCTCTTTCAACCTCTGATGACCAAGCCCTCTGCTTACTCTGGCTGCTGGCTGTGCCTGAGGACATCTGCACTGAGCCCTTTCCACATGCAGGAGCTTTTGTGGACACCAAGGTATTAGGCATGACTCAGATGTGGGCTCTGTCCTCAGAGAACTTGTAGAGTCACCATCCTGTCCCCTCTAGTGCTTTCTGGGTCACTTTTTCCTTCACTGCTGCCCTCCACACTAACAGGCCTTAGATTTGCCCAACTTGGAAACAAGCAGCTTCTTTGTCCCCTTCCTCCCCTACCCATTGCCCTTTCTCTTCTCTTTTCAAGGCTGGGGTCTCTGGAGCCCTTTTGCTGTTTTACTTTTTTTCTGTCCAAAAGGACAGTAGCTAACAGCATGCCTCTCTTACTGGTTTGGCAAAATGAGTTGTTATCATCCTAAGAACCAAGATCTTTTCTCTGTAGGATGTAAACATGTTGATTATGCTCCCCACTTTGGCTTTGGGGTTCCCAGCCATGCTCCTCTCCCCAATCTCTGATCATTCTTTTTGCTTTTTATGGATAAACCCCTTCTTCTCTATCCTCACCAAACATGCAGATTTCTGAGGCTCTGTCCCCCAGTTTCCCTTGTCCCTGTCCTCGTTCCCTGGGCTAGACTGTGCTCTCCCGAGACCAGGGTTCTCCAACCAGCTGTGTTTTGGAATCACCCAGCAAGGCTTTTCAAACATTGATGCATGGGTCCAGAATAGGATGCCCAACTTGTGGAACCCAGTGCAGAATGCAAATGTGGAGCCCTTCCTCAAGAAACAAGAATTGAAAATAGTGACAACAGAGTTCACCAAGTGTGGGCTCCCCAAATCCAGGCTGTGTGTGACTGTCTAGAGTCCACACTCTAAAAGTCTGTCTGCCTGGGTACTTCACGCCAAAGGCCAGTGAAAGCAGCATCTTTAGAAGAGAGTCTCTGGCATCACTAGGGATGCTAAGGTTTCACCAATGTTGAAAAACACTAATTTATACCAATAAACTTCAAGGTTTTATTGCCAACCCAGCCTTTCTTCTTAATATCCAGATCTATCCAATACCTTTGTTACAACCTAGGTCAATTTTATAATTATATTAAATCATTAGTGCCCATCATATAAAATAGCCAGACATTTCCACTTATGTCCCAGAGGTTCAAAAGCGATGTGTCAAAGCTGACTTCCTTATCTTTTCTCCTCATGCCAGACTGCAAAGCAGGTTGCTCTCCTATGCCCCACAGATCAGCTGCTGGAGCTGCCACTTAACCAGGGGGTCAATGACATCCCCAGCCTGCCCTAGATCCCTGTATCTTTTTGGCGCTGAGCTTTGCCAAGTGTACCTCCTGATTCTTAGCATCCGGCCCCTTCCTGCTATCTGCTAGGGGCTATGACTTGTTCCAGGTCTTCACCATCTCATGTGTGGATGCTTCAACAGCCTCTATGAAACCTATCTTCTCTCCCCAAATGGAGAGTAACTTCCCCAGTATATATATATTTTACAATGACATCTACCTCGTAAATATCCCTGGGTATACAGTGCCTCCATGTACCGAGGCCTCCACACCAGATCTGTGCACTGTCTCATTCTGGCTCTGTGGCTCCCTACCTGCCACCAGATATCATTCAAATATCTTCACAAGAACTGTAGGGTGTGCCAAGCCCTTAATCTGCAGTACCTGCTGGCCCAATTGGAAAATTCTGGTGAGGTTACAGAACACGAGTGATATTTCCACCTCTGTACATCCAGTTTCATTTACCTTGAATTTCCATCTGGCATTCAGTGCCTTTTCCTCAAACTACCGCTTTTGTCCAGCTGAGTCTTTGTGGCAGGCTTTGTTCCTACAGGAGATCTGGTTCTCATCTCCTGTCACTTGAATGGCCTTTTGTTAATCTAGGTCATAGCATTCACTTCCTCTTCACTCAGATATCTTGCTTGTACCTGTTTTGCAGCCCTGTTGTAAATATCTGCTTGTCTCCCCACTCCCTACCACTAGGGCCCTTCACAATGAGAGCTATGCATCTGTCAGGATTCTTTCAGATGGGAATGACACAATCTCATTCAAAATCACTAAAGCAAAAAGAATGACATGTTTGAAAAGACTCGTTGGCTTCAGGCATGGCTGGATCAGCAAGATCATTCGGGTCAGCCTGTATTTTTTCATTCTACTTTCTCCTGTGTTGGCTTCATTTAGGAACTTTCCATGGAGGCCCCAGGCACTGCCAGAATCCATCCTCTCTGTACAAAGGATATTCCCAGGGAAAGCAGATAAGAGTACCTGCCTTGTTGTGTTTTATAAAAACCTGTGACAGGTCCTCCAAGCATAAAGCAATGAGAGAGGGAAATGCTACTGGCCCGATTCAATCAGTGACGCTGTATGCGTGTGTCGAAGTGTTACGCTGTGTGCCCCTAGAATTTGATGGCAAAAGCTGGCAAACTACGGTCCTCTCTGGACTTAAATGTTTTTTATTTTGAAACATTTATAGAGTCACAGAAAGTTGCAAAGAAACACAGGGGGCCGTCCTGTGCATGCTTCACCCAGCCTTCCTCCATGGGCACACCTTGTGTCACTGTGTACATTAAAAGTAAGAGGCAGACACTGGTCCTATTCGCAGAGATAACTCCAGTTTCACATCCACCATCTGCATGCTCACCAGTTTGCGGGCAGACCTTTAGCTCTATGGAGTTATCTCCGCAATCAACACGTTGCGCCATTTCTTCACAGCCAGGCTCTGTGCTGTGTGCTTTCCATAGCCGCGTTCCCACCCCTCACAACTGGCAACTGCTAATCTGTGCTCCATCTCTTTAGTTTTCTTAGAGGGTGTTGTCTGGGCCTGTCACCTGGTTTTGTATTGTGCACGCACTAAGAAAGGTTTTAACATTTTTGTAGTTAAAAGAGAACAGGGGGATATTTCTGACGCATGAAAATGATATGGCAGTTAAATATCAATGATCATAAGTAAAATTTCGCCAAAGCATGCATTTCCTTCCACTCATTTACACAGGCTCTGCAGCTGTACCGGCTCGTCCTGGGATAGCAGAGCTGAGGTGGAGGGGCTCAGGCAGCGTGGCAAAGCTGAAATGTTGATACCTGGCCTTTCACAGATCAAGTTTGCCGCTTTCTAGGCTACGAGGCTGTCTAGCCACACACTGACTGCTAACGGGGGCATGGGCTGAGTCGGCTGAAGCCATCACTTGCCAAGAGAGAGAGCTCTTCACACACCCCCAGAGCTGCTGAGCTCTGCTGTAGTTCAGACATCATGTCTCTTAGTGCCCACAATCTCTAATGCCTGCAAGTGTCAGGCCATAGCAGCAGGGCTGCCCGACATGCATTTTTCTCTTCTTCTGCTCGAAGCCTTCTTTCTGCCAAATGGCAAAAACAATTCCAGGCATTTGGAAACTTTCCTCACCTTGTTGGGGTAGAACTTACATTTCTGGGCATGGGATATTTGGTCACTGAAGGTCATTGCTTCCTGCTGAGCCCTGAAGAGATGTCCAGTGCTGTATGCAGGCATCACAGGAGTTGGTTGCCACGACCAGTTCATTGCCGTCTTACAGGCATGGTTGGGCCCAGCCTTTCTGGCTCCTGTAGCGCAGGCTCTCACCCTTGCCCTAGCCTCGGCATCACAGAGGCTTGCGTGGCAGGTACCGAGCTCACTTACTCCTGACCTGCAGGTTCTGATCTAGCAGGTCTGGTAAAGGTCCAAAAGTTTGTATTTCTAGTAGTTCTCAGTTGCTGCTGCTGCTTGGAAATCACCTGGAGGACCACTGTTCCACACTATGTTGGGTTTAAGTTTAGGTCTGTTTAGCTACGGACAGCTACACACAAACTTCTGGTTCCATCCCCTCTGCTTCTCCACGGTCATTTCTGCATCCCTCCCCACCGCCTTCCCCACGAAAAACCTCACCTGAAGCCATCGGATTCCTTTTTTTTTTATCACTTAGGGAGTGGTTCCCAAGCTTGATTTTGCCTTGGAACCACCTAGGTTTAAGTATCTCATTGCACATCCCTCTCTTTCCCTCCTCAGCGATCCTGATATAATATGGCCTGGGTACTGGGGGTCTCTAAAGCTCTGCAATGCTCCTACTGTGCTGGGTGTGAGGGGTGAATATCACTGCTTGGGGACAACAGTGTTCTAAGGGGTGGGTGTGACCAGACCTGCATCACTGCATCATCAGTGTCACTGGTTAGAAATGCAGGTTCTTAGACCCCCACGTGACACCTCAGCTCGGGAACTCTGGAGATGGGTCTGAACAAGCCTTCCTGTGACTCTGCCAAGCAGCTTGGCAGTTCAAACTAGCTAGGGCAGAGAGGAAGTTTCAAAGACTATCAGGGTTTTTATGACTGTCCCAGGGCTTGGTACTCTCCTTCTACTTTTCCTGTTTCCCTAGTCTAGGAAGTCTTTTTAGTTCAGGGGATAAAACAGATTTTATATCATCCCAAATTGTTATAAAGGTATTGTCTTTATATACTTCTTTGGGAAGGAAACAGAGGCAAGGCAAATGTTTGCAACTTCAAAGTGAAGTGAAGACTATTTTATTCTCTCCTTGCTGTATACAGCAGATATCTAGAATCCTTCATGTAGGAAAGAGCTTCGAGGTAAAGAACAAAAACAAAAACCAAACCAAAAAACATTGATCAGTGTCTCACAAATGTATTCTCTACACAATACTGCATGGTAGGTACTTTTAGGTATTTGTACAGCCTGAGGTCCAAGAGTGTGTAATTCGCCCGGATTCTAAATCTCAAAGGTATGTGTGTGAGCTGGCAGAGAATGAAGTGTTAAAAATTCCCATGCTTTTCAGTATTGCTCATCTTCAAAACTGTTCTTGTCTGTCCCCAGGACTCTGGGCTTTGGTCAACAATGCTGGGATCCTTGGCTTCCCAATAGATGCAGAACTCATTCCCATGACCGATTACAAAAGATGCATGGAGGTGAACTTCTTTGGACCCATAGGAGTCACGAAGGCATTTTTACCTCTCCTTAGGAAAGCGAAGGGGAGGCTGGTGAATGTCAGCAGCATGGGAGGTGAGTCGGCCTTGTCCCATGGGGTCACAGATGTCCATTGCAAGACGCGTCGCACTGCATTCTTTGTGGGCTGGAAAAAGAAAGGAAGGCATGCACAGGCGGGACTGGGGACCATTCGTTAGCTTGTGTGTCTGTTGTTGACCTTACTTCAATGAAACTGTTCTCTTCTTTCAAATCCTTTTATCTAACCTCAACTTTTATCTAACACATCTGTTAATTACTGGGGATTATAGAATTCTTAAGTATCATCATCCCATAGCTGCTGAAAAACAGGTTCCTAGATTTGGACAGGAAATCTCCCATGACGGGAAACCTGGTTTCAGTGGTCTCTGCTACTCCTCATGGGCGAGCGGGCAGAGACCTTCCTTCCGTCTACACTGTGGGAGTCCCATGTCTGCCCACTAGCACTGACCCTGAGTTTGGTCTCAGTGTTGTGCAGCCTGTTCCATTCTGGACAGGATGTGACACTTGGTGAATTGTCTTTCTCCATCTCACAGAGCAGTCAGCAACCTGAACCCAGGTCTTAGTGAACATCCCCCCGTAAACAATGGCCAGGTGAGGGATATGGCTCCGACGTCTGTCTGTGGAACAGACACTGTCATACCGAGGCTCTTTGGGGTCTTCCTCAGCTCTGGGGAACCTCCATGGGGCTGTGTTTTGGGTCTCTGCATCAGTGAAAAGGAAATCAAAGGAGCAGGCTCTGGTTGCCAGGCTCCTGACTGCAAGGAGCCCAGTGTGTGTGGGTTAGTTGGCTTTAAGTGATAATTTTTAAAAATAAGGGTCCAAGTAATTGTTTTGCTTTGTTTGTTTTATTGGGTGGTGTGTGTGTGTGTGTGTGTGTTATAATGTGAACAACAGTTTTAGAAGAATTTGTTATTGGCAGGTTCTTTGTCTTTCCCAGACAATAATCCACGGTTGTGTGTTTAGGTTGGAGCCATTGGCTGGCTTGAGGCACAACCAAAGGAGAAGGGAGGAAAGGAGAAGGAGGAGGGAGACTGAGATTCATGTGGGATGATCAGGAGCGTCCAGGATTCTATTTTAACTTGTATGAAAACTCCAAACTACTTCCGGTTTCTTGGGAATGAAACACGTAGACCCCAGGAACCCCGCCCCCCCGCCCCCCCCCGCCAGTTGCATTATCCAACCTTTGTTTTTGTTCTGCAATTGGCCTTTACTTTTCTGACCTTGGTGGAAGCCTCACCTCTCTCCGGTGCCTGGTACCGCCTGGTTCTTCTGGCAAAGTCTCACACATTACTCACTTCATTTGTTCAACAAATATTTATTGAAATGGCTAATCACCACCTTCTCCTTGACATGTGGACAAGGGTGCTTTTCTCTTTTCTTTCTTTGTTCTCTCTTTGACCTTGGGCAGTTTGTTTGTTCATAAGATTTTGTTTTAGTTGTCTCCAACATGCAGAGCATATTCTGTCATAGTCCTAGAGTTTAGCTTGTAGTGGCAACTCACTTAATAGATGAAGACATGCAAACATATGAATGGGTCAAAAATGAAAAAAAAATGAGTGGGTGGATGAATGAGGAATTTATAATACAAAGAATGCCCTTTGTATATCTCCAACTTGGCCTCCAAGCTTTATCCAAGCCACAAATTCTTACCCTGTTCTCATACAATTCCAGAGTGAAAACTCTGAGTGCTCAATCACACATATCACTCCTATTTTCAGCCCCTGGATGTACAGACTTTTGCCTCAAGTCAGCATTGCTCTGACCTCCAGAGCTTGCTCTCCTGACTTCTTTCGGGGCTTTCCCATTTTAGAGCTTTCGGCCTTCTTGACTTTGTTACTCTCCATGTCCCCCCACAAAATGTAGGAATTATCCTACCCAAAGCCAAAAAAATGTTGTTATCATACATTGTATTTGCTGGTCAGAGTGTTTGCTGGCTTGCTGCGCTAACTCGTCTGGGGCTCTTGTGAGCAGACCGAAGCCATCCTGTCTCTCCCCTTGCTTCACTTTTGCCCATCCTTTCCTTCCCCTCCCACTAGCCAACTCCTTCCCCCTCTCTGAGTTTCCCTTCCACTCCAGAGCCCTGGATCATGGATGAGCTCTGGTCAAGCCCTAGATCCTCTCTGCTGTGATAGTGCCTGAAAGCCAGGTGAGTAGGGCTTCCTGCTCCACTTCCCAGGTGAGAGAAACTCTTGGAACCCCAAAGTCAAGGGTCCTCTCTAAGCTTAAACTGTCTCCCCCTACAATGGAGGAAACAAAAACACTGGCCACACGGAAGTGCTCTGAGACTTAAATGCAATAATCCACATAAAGATCCAAGCATGAGTTTTCATGAGTAGGGATGGATAACCCAACAGGTGTCTCCCGGATTTGACCACATCCACCCTGGGAGATTTTGTCTCTATAGTGACACATGTTATCATCTCTCTACAAGTGATAGAGCTCTTTAACCTCAGTATCACCTAGGTAACTGGATAAATATTTAACAAATGATAACAAATCTTGAGATTCTTCAATTCTTTGTACCAGGCGTAGCTGGAAAATATGGCCAGTTTTTCCTCATAGAGTAAACATTTGTGTATAGCTGTAGGCCCTTCTGAAATGACCTAGGCCTTGGGAATTTTGAGTCCGTAGAGATTCAAGACTTGCTCTTGTATTATTAGCAGGTGACCTGGAGAAGGTCACCTCAAATGTCTATCCCTCTATTTCATCTTCTGTCAAACAGGGCCTGATGTTGCACCTGGGAAGCACATTTTTAAGGACATTAAATGTGTGAGGCAGCATCTCTCAACCTCTGTTCTCTTTATATTTTGGGGATAGATAATTCTGTCTTGCACATTGTGGGGTATTTGGCAGCATTCATGCCCTTGGCTTGCTAGATTCTAGCAGGACCCCTCTCCCCACTTGTAGAAGTTTCAGGCATACTATTGATTGTTCTCAGGTTATTCTTAGATATTGATTGAAATGCTTAGCAGGCTATGAGTACTGAGCAGTTATGTGTACACGGAAAGTACCTGTCTCAGTCTGTGCTCTGTAGCTGTAGCACAAAGCCTAAGGCTAGGTACTTTACAAAGAAAAGCTGATTTAGCTGGCAGGTCCAAACAATATGGCACCAATGTTTAGTGAGGGTCCCCAAGGGCAATTACAGTGTGCATAATGGGCATGCATGCAAAAGGGTGACAGTATTGATCCATTCATTAGGGTAGAGATACCCACAGCAAATTTCTCCTTGCCGGGTTGTGTTTGGTGTTTACACACCTGAACCTCTTAAAGAGATCTCAACTCTAAAACTAGGGACTAAATTTCTAGCATGTGAATTTTTGGGGTGACAAACCATATCCAAATCATAGTACACCCTAGTAAATGGGACCTCTCTACCGAGGGGTAGTAATAATAGTTACCCACCACATTGAGCATTTTAAAATACATTAAAATTACTTTAACTCAAAGTAAGAGATTCTTACAAGTCTGCAAATTGAAAGGATCCAGCAGAGCCTAGGGTCCAGCCTTACACTCCCAGCAGAGTTCAGGGTTTAATTTCTTTCAGCCTAAAACTGACAAAGAGGTTATTCTCAACTTCTTTCAAGTTGGATACCTTAAGGGAATCATTTTGACAAATAATTCAGCTGGTCCCTCAGCTGCTCAATGGCATGACAAGAAACCCAAGGCTGCAGCTTTCTTTCCCGATACCCTCCAGAGCTATTGTGAAGCCACAGGAAGGGGAGAGAGTAACAGCGAGCCAATTTCTCCTTGCCGGGTTGGGTTTGGTGTTTACACGCCTGAAGTCGTTTAATCCTAACATCTGCAGGATGCAGCCACTAACTCACTCTTTAGATCAAATTCTCTGCCCCAAGTTCGTACAGCTAATGAGTGATGGAGCTAGGGTTTGGCGTTGAACCCATGCAATTTCCCTCAAGTGCTATGTTCTTCCCACTTTTCCAGGCCATTGAACAGGAATGTATCAGACAAGCATGGGACATAAAATATAAATCCAGATTCTGCTCTGTTTAAAAGACGACTGGGACAGGTTAGCAGTTTAGAGCTGTCTCCTGTGACAGTGCTTCTCCAACACACCAGTGTGTGTGGGTCCTGTTAATATGTAGAACCTGAACTAGTTGATCTAAGTTGAACCTAAGTTCTATCTCTAGCTTCTAAGTGAGGCCAGGGCTACTTGTCCCTGACCTAGTCTTTCAAGAGCTAGCTGCGTGCAAATCATGAGGAGGGGGCATCTGAAAACATACTTGCTGGAAATCAAAACCACAGTAAGATACCAAATTCAGTCAAAACCAAACCAAACTGAAAACAATACAAGTTGGGGAGGGCGTGGCAAATTAAAACCCTCCTACATTACTGGAGGGAAGATCAACAGTGCAATTGCTGTGGAGCACATGTGACACTTTCCTCGCTAAGTCTAACAGAGAATTACCGTGCTGTCTAGCAATTCTGCTTCTAGGTATTTACCCACAAGCATAGCAAACAGGTGTTCAAACTAAAACTTGTATGTGGATGTACACAGCAACAGTATTCATAATAGCCAAAGGCGGAAACCACCTGGGTATTCCATCAAGTAGATCCTTGGGTTAATAAAATGGGGCACAGCCATACAATGATATTTGTCAGGCTCAAAAAGGAAGGAAATAGGGATTCACTCTACGGCGTGGATGGATCTGAAAAACATTTTGCTCAGCAGAAGAAGACAGGCACAAACTGTCACATGTTGTGTGATTGTATTTATATGAAATACACAGAATAAGCGAATCCACTGAGTCAGAAGTCAGAATTGGTGGAAGCTAAAGGAGTGACGGTCTAATGGGTATGCAACTAGATCGAGGTGATGGTTGTATGGCACTGAATATGGTCAATGCCACTGAACTGTTCCCTTTAAAATGGTTAAGGTGGTGAATGCTCTCTATATTTTACTAAGTTAAAAAATTTTCTGGGCTCTACCTCCAGAATTTCTGACTTAGTGGGTATAAAATGGGACATGAAGACTTGCATTTCTAATGGATCCCCAGGTGCTGCTGCTGGTTCTCACACTTTGAGTCATGAGGTCCTAGACTTTGATTTTGATACCAAGCAGCTTGTCATGGTTTCAGAGATTATCAGGTTACTGGCAAGCCATCTGACACTGATTTGAATTTCTGCTAACCGTGCCTAGTGGGCACTTGCAAACCTGCCTCTCCTGTGTCATGAGATTGGTTTGTATTCTTCAGGTTGGAAAAGTACGATCGAGGAATGAACTTTGTTACCTCAGTTGACTTGTGTCCTTGGAGGAGGCAGGTATTGGTTTAGAGCCCCCATGGTATTCTCCTGAGACGAGATCATGCTAATCCCGACTTTGAAATGCATCATGGAATGAGCAAGCCACTGTGGGCATAGGGCTTTGGCATCTTTCCTCCATAGCCTCAGGCTGAAAGGCCAAAATGTTTCTGCCCTTCCCTCGTGTTAATAGAGGACTTAATCACCAAACCCTTTCTCTCTCATAATTCATATGTAGTCACATGTTAGATTCAGGTTATAAAAAGAGGAATCTTCATGTAGGGGTTTATCATTACTACTGTGAGGGGTTTCTGAGGTCCTGTGTCGCCTCCAAAGACTTAAAGAGACGTAGGAAACATGACCAAGTGGCATGTGCCATGCTGACGGTCAGGCAAAGGCCATGTCAGAGCCTATTCTTGGACAAAGAGAATCTCCACAATTCTTTTTAATTTCAAAAACGGTAGCTTCAAGCGCCTCATTTTTATCCTAGCACCAACAATAAATCTCGCTGTCAGAGAAAGACAAGATGGTGACCTCTGGCGTGGTCATCAACAGTGAATGCTGGATTCACTCACTTGCCAGGCAGCAGACACAGGCAGGGGGTAGCGGCATTGAGGGACTGATTCACTGAGGCCGAAAAGCAGGGTTGGGTGGCCATGTTCACAGTGCACCCACGAAGGAGGCGTAGGGAACTGGCTGGGCTGCATGTGGTTGGTTGAATCCGGGGCCTGGAGTTGACTGGGTGTGTTAATCTGCACAAGTTGCCATAGGAAAATAATATAGATAGAGTGACTTAAACAACAGAAAGCTATTTTCTCACGATTTTGGAGACTGAAAGTCCCAGACCAAAGTGTCAGCACAGTTTGTTTCTGGTGACGGCTCTCTTCCCAGCTTATAAATGGCCACTTTCTGTGTTCTCACATGGTCTTTTCTTGGACATGGCAAAGGAATGGGAGGAGGGAGGAAAGAGAGAGAGAAGAAAAAGGGGAAGGGGGAGAGGAGAGAGAGAGGAGAGAACAAAAGGAGGCTGAACAGCTCCTTTTGTGAAGAACCCAATCCCGAGATAAAAGCAAATTAAATTAAAACAGACATTGAAGAAGACTTTACTAGCTGACCAGTGGGGTGAGAGCAGGTCTGAAATAAAGTCTTACTTTCCCCACATCTAATCCGCGTTTCCATTCCCTGCTCCCCTCTTGACACCCTTGTGGTTTTCTCTGCTCACGGATTGTGTGCTATGGCAACAGTGAGCCCAGGAGCTCCAGGCCTCCATCAGTCCTGTGCGACAACACACTTAGGGACCCAGAAATAAATAATAAAATCATCTCTTCTCCATCATTGGCATCATTTTCTAACACAGACAGTGGCTCAGTTTGGATGGCGTGCCCTCCCCACCCCGTCTTGATGCCTAGGTGAGGAGCTATTTCGGCTGGCTAATGGTCCCATTAGCAAGAGGGAGGGAACTGGTGACAGACAGCACTCGGAGTAAGACAGAGGGATGAGGGCGGGTGTGTTTTAAGGGCGTTAATACTTACATAAGAATAACGATTGCAATTGATGTGACCTATTCTAGGTATATGTGCTTCCATGGCCACCTTCATATTTTATTTGAAAATTTTATTGAGATAATTATGGATTTACCCAAATTTATAAGGAATAGAGCTGGGGATTTAGCTCAGCAGCACAAGCACTTGCCTGGCAAGTGTGAGGTTGTGAGTTCGATCCCCGGTACTGGAAAAAAGAAAAAAAAAAAAAGAATAATGTACAAGGAATGGAGAGATCTTGTGCATCT
Source organism: Hydrochoerus hydrochaeris (assembly GCA_004027455.1). NCBI lineage: Eukaryota > Metazoa > Chordata > Mammalia > Rodentia > Hydrochaeridae > Hydrochoerus > Hydrochoerus hydrochaeris. The sequence continues at coordinate 65,870 of PVLA01003876.1, read as the reverse complement.
TTTTACCAGTGTATTTCAATAGTTAAGAAACGGGAGTACATAGCACATTGACATTGATAGTTTACTAATCTTATCATATTTCCCATTTTTTTACTTGTTTGTGCATATATGTCTGTGTGCAAGTGTATTTGTGTACACTTACAATTTTATCATCTTATATTATTTTAAATGATATTGTGTGGCCCTCAAATAATTAAAGTCGTGCCAAATTCAAGGCACATTTGCATTAAGTGCCCCTTAGAATGGCTACTGTTTCTATGAGCATCGCCTTTTAGGAAATTGGATGTAGCCAGCACATTACGATCCAAGAAATCTATGTTCTCTCTAATTGCAGAAATGCACTCAGTTTTTACAGGCGCCCAGCAAGAGGCAGTTGAAGGACTATGTAGAAAAAAGGGTTTATCCTGCCTAAGACAGACTTTAAGTCTTTAAAAAAAAAAAAGAAAAGAAGGAAAAAATGGGAAGACAGTTTTTGTAAATAAGGAGAGGAAGAAGTATTGAAGGAAAGGGAGGGAAATGGGAAAAAAAGAAGAATCAAGAAATATCATGTACAGTACAAATTCTCTATGATGAGTGTGATCATATGTATGTCTAAAATGTACCAATAAAATTAATAAAAAAAAGAGAGACTTGGGCAGGGAAAAAGAATCAACTACAAAATGCTACAGTAAGGAGAGTAAAGGTTCACATGCTTACAGAGTCCAGAAGGCGGGTGGAGCCAGGGCACGTGGAAGGATAAAACCAGAAACACTGCAGAGCTCTTGGACACCTGAACAATCGTACAAATGTCCTGAGGGTTTTGGTGGAATAAATACCCACCAAGTCCTCCCTGCCTATGCAGGGGTGTCCATGGCTTCTTGAGGTACAGAGCTGCTTCTTTTTGAGTTTTAAAAAAGATGGAGATACAGTGAACACGCATGAAACCACCCCTAGTTAAAATGTGAAGCTTGGTAAGTCTAAACATATGTTTACGCTCAACACCATCCCCACAGCCAAGGCAGCGTACAGGTCTGCTCTCCACAGAAGTTTCCTTCCTTCTCTTTTGAATCCTTCTCCCCCTTTCTCCCCACAACCTGGATTAGACAACTTGGGCTGTTGTTAGTCTTAAGTCAAGAATGTCCCCCTAAGGTCTCAAGAACTCGGAGACAGGCTTTTGGGAGGTGATTAGGTCACGAGGGCAGTATAGTTGATTTGCTCTTAGGAGGTGGGCCCCAGCTAGAAGCAGGTCCAACTGGGGTGTGACCTGAAGGATTTCTTTCCCTCCTCTGCTCTTCCCGTGCCATGACACGAGCAGCTTCTCCTCCACCAGACCTCGCACCATGCTGTTCCTGCTGTGGAGCTGGCCATCTGTGGACTGAATCTTCTCAAATTCATGAGCCAAAATAAACCCCTCCTCCTTTAAGTTGTGGGTGTTGGGTATTTTGTCCTGGCAACAAGAAAGGCTTCCATAACAAAATACCATGGATGGGCTGACTTATCAACAGAAATTTATGTCTCAGAGTTTTGGAAGTTGGTAGTCTGAGATTAGGATGCCAGCACGTCAGGTTTTCGTGAGGGTCCTAGTCCTTGCTTGAGGGTAACTGTCTTCTGACCTTGTCCTCACATGGTGGAGAAAGACAATGAGAATCTATCCTGGCACACAAGCTCCACACTTATGGTTTCACCTCATCCCAAAGACATCATTTCCAAATGTCATCAATTAGGAGTTACGTCTTCAACGTGTAAATTTTGGGAGACACAGTCAATGCATACTTCTCCAACTTTGCAGGTAATCATTGATCTATTTTTCTCACTGAATACTGCTTACATTTTCTATAATCCTTCATAAATAATCATAACAAGGAGTGTGCATTCATTTTTGTTTAGTTCTTTCATTCGTCAATGCAATCTTGAGGCATCCACATTGGTACATACATCACGTTCATTCCTTTTCATGAATGAGAGGTGTACCATCCAAAATTCCTCATCCATTCATCCAGTGGATCCCTCTTTGACCAGGAAAATCTTTGGCAAGAGGGGGATCCCCGAAGTCCAGGCCCAGGTCCTGGCTGCCCTGTGAGGTCCTCAGCACTGTCAGCCCTCACCATCTTCACTTTTTCACAACGTTTTTGTCTTCCCACCTGGAATGCACATGGATTCATTTTCCAATGCTGCTGTCATAAACTGAATGGTTTAAAGCACTAGAAATTCATTCTTTCATGATTCTGGGGGCTGGAGGTCTAAATCAAGATGCTAGCCCGACGTTGCCCTTTTGAAGTCTCTAGGAGAAGATTTGTCCTTGCTTAGATGTCTCTTCAGCTGTGGCACCGAAACTCCAATTTCTGCCTCTTCTTCACATAGCTGTCTTCCCTGGGTCTCTGTGCATCTTCTCTTTTGATGTCTCTCATAAGGACAGTCATAGTTAGAGTTAGGGCCCATCCTAATCCAGAATAATCTTACCTCACGCTCATTACATCCTAATTGTGTGTTTCTGGACTTTATTCCAAGCAGGCCAGCCCTGTTTCCTGAATTCCTTTGATTCCAACTTGCATAGCCCTTTCCTTCTGGCTGGTCCAGTGACAAACCCAGGGTAGGTCTCAATTTCAGTAGCTCCTAAGCCAAATGTGATTTAGGTAGTTAAAGAATGTCTGGCCCAGCCCAGGCCAAGTCCCTTTCCATACAGATGTCCCCTGCTTTTCCATGGTGTGAGCAACAAATACTAAGTTCAGTTTTCAAATACATGCCACAGGGGATTCAATAGCGAATCCTGCCAAAAATATGTCACCTGGAACTTCAGAATTGGCTGAAGGATGGTGAGCAGGTGTTGTTTATCGCATAACAATGACCTTTCTCTTAAAAGTTGGGTGGGAGTGAGCCTTCAGCTTGGTTAGTCATTGTAACAGCTGAGATGGAGGAGCCTAGTGCAAATGAAGCCACATGATGAGAGTGGTGACGGGCACACAGGGACCATGCCTGCATTTGTCTGCTTTGGTCCCCACTTATACCGCTTACTAGGATGTGTTTGGTGGAGGCTAAATGTTTATTGGATGAATAAATGAGACCACTGGACTTGACTTTCCCCCCATTTTTTTCCTCACAGGAGTGATCCCAATGCCAAAGATGGCTGCTTACAACCCAACGAAAGCAGCCCTGACTATGTTTTCATCAATTGTAAGACAAGAGCTTTCCAAATGGGGAGTAAAAGTCTCTGTGATCCAGCCTGGAGGCTTCAGAACTGGTAGGTGTCTGAGCCTGATATCCATTATACCCATCTCAGAAAAATCTGGGAGGTCTCCTTGGTCTGAGAGACAGAACTCTCTGTGGACAGTCAGTGGTCAGTTAAAGCAGTGAAGGCAGGTTTGACTGTCAGTACTGAGAGCTGAGCTCCACTCCAACGTGTGCAGAGGTAATTTGGGCCTTTTAATGAAGGAGGGTAGAGTGGGAGAGCAGGGCTCAGCAGAGTCAGACAAATGGGAAAGCACACAGTATGAATGTGAAGTGAGGATTCCATGCTACTTCAGTTACGCTTCTAGACAACTCCATCTCAAAGGAGTGGCACTCAGCGCTTGGGGGAGATGCTTCTGAGCTGTAAGATGTATATGATCACAATAGAAAGAACCTTTGAGTAAATGCTCCCAGAAAGGGAGGTCAGATGCCTGTCACCGGGCGCATGGGAATAGAACAGAGAGCAGGTTCCCGTGGCTCCAGTGAGCCTTCTCAACAGGTATTTAATGAGGCGCTGTGTCATCCTGGGGACCAGGCCTGATGCTGCCAGAAAATCCTGGAATGTGCTCAGGCCTTAGTGCGGGTTTGGAAGGAGTTGTCATGTGCCCTGTGTTCTGTAGTCCTCGGTGTCTATCAAGGAGAGATTGAGTTGGGTGGGCTTTATGTAAGAACTGAGGGGCAAGTATGGCTGCTCCTCTGCCTCCTTCCATGGAGGGGTTGAGTTGGCTCAAAAGTTACAGCAAGCAGAGGCCACGATAGGTCTAAACCCAGGTCTGCTGATGGTGACTCAGCTGTTAATGCCTAGGACTTGCACTCCCTTCCAAGGTGACTGGGTTTTGTTTGACCTAGAGACAAGAGAATGAAGGTTGGTGGAGGACAACCCAGGCCAGTGCAGGTCACACACAGCTCAGAAACGGCCCCAATTCTCACCACACACACAGACACACACACACACACACACACACACACACACACACAGGATATTGGGGAGTATCTTGTTGTATTTTGAGGCAAGGTCTCACTAAGTTGACCAGGCTCTTCTTGAGCCCATGGTCTTCTCGGCTTAGCTTCCTTGGCTCAGCTGTGATGACAGATGTGCGCCATGACACCTAGCTTTCAAGGATTTTGATCACTTTTGCTGTGTCCTCCAAACTTTTTTTCCCAATATGTAATCTATGAGCCCCATATCATTTTGTTGATTTAGAGCTAGAGTTTATTTTCATGTGAAAGCCTAAGCTGATAATGCTAGGTCACGTTTATTAGCCTCCTGTGAGCACAGATTTTGTTCTCTGAGGCTCTTTGTATTTTGAAGACATTGTTTTTCTCCTTCCTTCTGAAGAACATGGCTCACCTCCTCTCATCCTAGGAGACAGCTGCCTCTGCGTCTCTCCTGAAATCTTGGGGCAGAGCACCCCAAGGCCAAGTTTTCCATTCTGGGGCATCACACATTTAATTGGTAATTTCAGTGACAAAACATGTCTAAGGAAAGACCACACGCAGGGAAGTACTGTGCACACACTGAAGAATCTGAAGCATTTGTATGTACAAGACAAAATCTAAAGGAATTACTGAGTTTTTGGCTGGAAGCACTTGGCAGCTGGGAACATCACAGGGGAGTGGAGGAGGCTAAAGGTGCAGGGAGAGGATTATCGTGAGAGGGAGTTTAAAGGAAGAGGCATTGACCACTCAGGGTTAGAGGCAGGACCAGCAGTAGAAGTGGACATAAGATGAAGGTGTTTCCTACCTGGTGACTCCCATGGATGGAGGAGAACTGAGGGGACTGCATGGAGGAGAGGAGTGGGTCAAAGAGGAAGTCAAGAGTGGCAGATGGCCGGCCTCAAAGGGAGGAAAAATAGCTAGGACCTGGTGGAGGAGGAAAATAACAAACTAGATTCCAGAAGCTGGCAGGAAGATCGGGGTTTGGTGCACAGCCCAAAGAAAAATTTCAGCGCACAACCACAAGACTCCATTTAACAAGGGAGCAGCCTGGCTGTCAAGGTATACTTCTTGGATTCAGTGTGATCACAACAGGTACTGTTTCCGGCGAGCTGCCCTTACTGGGTGCTGGGCTACTCACTTGTCCGATAGCGCTGGTGTAGTATGTTTGTGTATATATATATATATATATATATATACACAAACATAAGCTAACAGCTTATTGTAAATGTTCATGTACTTCATACCCAGATCAAAAAATACAACAGTACAAGCACCCAGGTATCCCATATGATCCTTCCCTCTCATAACTCTCTCCCCTTCCCCAGTAGTCCTGTAATGATTATTAATTTGCCTTTCTTTGCAGGTTTACATCTACTCAGGTGTCCTCACATGCTAGGGTTTGGCTTTATTTGGTTTCTAACTGTAAATGGAATTGGTGTGTGTGTAGCCTTCTGTGTCCTGTTTATTTCGTTACACACTGTGGTGGTATAATTCATCTATGTTGTGTGTAGCTATGGTGTATTCGTTTTCATTGCCGTATGCTTCTCTGTGAATTTGCCCTCATTTTTCTACCATTGATGAGGTAGTTGGGTCCCTTTTAGTTTGGGACAATTGTGGACAGTGCAACTATGGACAGAAGTACAAGTACTGTGGGTTTGTGCCTATGAATTCTCCTATGAGAGATTCCCAAAAGGACTAAATCATAGGTCTCACCCATCTTCATTTCATCTTGGTGATACCAAACTATTTGTTGCAATTTATACTTCCACCTTTTCTACATTTTAAAATCTTCCTAGGCACATAACAATTCTATACTGGCATGCAGTGACACGATGCAGTACGTGTAGACAGTAGTAATGATTAATTAGTATTTCCATCGTCTTAGATATTTATCCTTTTCTGCTTTTTTCTGAGACCAGGTCTCACTGCATTGTCCAATGTTGCTTTAGGTTTGTGAATCTTCATACCTCAGCTTCCCGAGTAGCTAGGAACACAGGTGCATGATGCCGTGTCTGGCTTTATCATTTCTTTCTGCTTAGAACATTTGAACTCTTCTCTTCTTGCTCTTTATACAATAAGTAAGGGATAGGTTTAATCGACATTATTCTCAGTGAGGGCATGGGAGTGAGATGGGTAATACGCCCCAGGGTAGGCATCCCACACACCCAGAGGGTGGGGAATTGGAAACTGGGTCCCCAGGTACAGTGCCTGGGTTTGTCCTTTTGCACCAGGCTGACCCAGTTTAACTTGATGAAATTTCTGAAGCCAAGAGGTCAGAGTGCAGAGTGCAGAAAACTCAAGATTGGAAACTGATGCCTCACACGTACATTTAAAGAAAGGTGGAGGCAAGGAAAGTAATCTACCAGGAGACAGACACCTAAGGAGCTTCTGAAGACATTCAAGGAGCAGATGAGATTTTATTAGTGCCCTGCAATAAAAGTAGCTAACACAGCTTTCATGCTTAGCCGTGTTACCACTGGATGTGCTTTTATCTCACTTAGTCCCCACCTGTGAAGTAGGGGTAGGAGTATTTCCACTTGGCCCTGAGAAAACAGGTTCAAAGAAGTGAGGGCTCTGCTCCGGCCACAGAGCTGACGAGATGCAAAGGTGAGATTTGGATTCAGGTCACATTAGCGACTTCACAGTTTGTTTCCCCAGAATGACAGATGATAGCTTTGGCACTCGGGAAGAGAGCTTGGGGCACTCTAGACCGGGCATTCACAGGAATGATGGGAAAATCCACGAATTGGAGAGGTGGAGGAATCCCTTAGCCCATGAAGGCAGATGCTGAGGGAGATCAGGAAAGACAGGACTTTACACAAGCAGGCTTCTGAGGACTCAGAACCTCCAGGGAAATTGCCACGGTAATCATTTCTTTGGGTACAGTGTTGTACTTCCATGAAAAGAAACCAGCCATCGAAGCCGCGTTTTCATTTCCGTGAGCGAAATTGGGTTTCAGTGGCTCACATCTCCGAAGCAGGCTCCCCACAGTCCTGCTATCCCAGAGTCACCTGGGCTGGCAAACAGAGGCTCAAGCCGCAGCACCCCCACCCCACACACACCCTGCATGCGGGAGGGAGGGCGGGTGGCTGCGACCTTCTTAGTGAGCAATGTGCCTGGAGTTATTAAAATGCAAAATGCATGTGCCTTGGACTGCAGGGACTCTGGTCCCCAGAAATAAAACCAGCGTATAAATGGACAGTTGTGCTAGTCTGTTCACTGCAGTGTCAGTTGCAGTGGTGAAACCTAGAATGGCTGGAAATGCCTTTGGGACCTGATTTCTCACCAGCTTCCGCTGCTCTGGTTTAAATCTATAACCCCTGGCCTTTCGTACTGAAAGTCTATATAGCTTCTGACCAGGGGTGAGGGGGCTGTGTTATTATGAAGGGGGGGAAATAAATTCCTGGACAATGCATACAGCCTGATTGCTTTTTTTCCTCATTCCTTTCTGGTGAAATAAAATGAAACCAAAGCCTTCTATATTCATATATTATGAACAAGGAGGGAACTGGAGGAGATTAATGTAAGGGTTATACACATCTTGTTACTCACTTTATAAGAAAGTTTATGTAGTGAAGGGGCATTGCTGCTGTGTTTTAAAGTAAATATATAGAATTAATTTTATATAATTAAGCATTGCTACCATATTAAAATATATCATATTTAATCATGTTATTTATATATATAAATTTAACTATATTTAAGTCATATTAAAATTATATCTAATATATATTTTAAAAATTAAAACAATATTATTCTACAGATCTTTTAAGTTAATATATTCAATTTTAAATATAAATGCTTCTCTATAAGCAATGCTTCTGTACTTGATGAATTATGTATGTTATATAGATGTATGGATAGAATATACGTAACACGTGTTATACTATAGACATTGTATGCTATGCCATGTATATTCAATAGTCACCAAAAGACACTTGCAGCACTAGAATGCCAGGGGCAGCTGTATTTGTAAGATCCTCAAGATGAAAACAGTACAAATGCCCATCACAGTGTATTGGATAGAAATTGTGGCATATTTGTGCAGGAGAAACCTACGCAGCAAAGAAAACAAACAGGCGGTACACAGATGACTCTTAGTACTGAGCAAAGATGCACACAATCGTATCCACACAGCGTTTAGCAGCCGACAAGATGGGTGAGCCCTGTTCATGAGGATGGTGGCTCTTGGGAAAGGGTGTAGGGTGACCCCAAAGCTACCTCGGCTCTGCTCTTGATCTGGCTGCTGGTTACACAGGTTAACTATGTGTTCAAAACCAATCATGTGTGCTCTTTTCTGTCTGTAGGTTTAAAAACAAAACTAAATGGTGCGATGAAGCGCATCTTTCAAAGGTGTTTACAAATACTCATTCTTCAAAGGAAAGGCCAGTTCTGCTTTCTGTCCTGACATTGTCAGGCCTCCCCAGCATCTGACTTTTTTCTTTTTTTTTAAAATATCCCAGGTATCTTCGGCATGAGTGATGTATGGGACAAGGGAGAAAAGGACATCCTGGACCACATGCTCCAAGAGCAGCTGAGGGACTACGGCCAGGACTACATTCTCCATCAGAAGAGGCTTATGGCTTCCTTAGATTCCCTTTGCAACCCAGACCTCAGCCCAGTGCTCCAGGACATCCAGCACGCCATCTGCGCACAGAGCCCCGCTGCCTTCTATAGGCCAGGGAAAATGGTTTCTCTGTGGCTCTATTTCGTCTCCTTTTGCCCTACCTCTTTACTTGATTATTGTGTTAAAAAAGTATTTTTACGGGATGCATTTATGCCCAGAGCTCTACGCATGCCTAACTAGAAGACCACAGTGTCATAGTCTTTCTAGAAGGGGGCTATGCCCGGATGGCAGGGGGTGCTGACTCTCCAGGGAAATGGCTGCTGAAGCTTGACTGTGGCAGTCTCTCTCTCTCTCTCTCTCTCTCTCTCTCCCTCTCTCTCTCTCTCTCTCTCTCTCTCTCTCTCTCCCTCCCTCTCTCTCTGAGGCAGGTCTTACCATATAATTCAAACTGTGTAGCCCAGGCTGGGCTCAAACTCTTGCTCATCTTCCTGGCTCGGCCTCTGGTGTGCGGGGACTACAGGCCTGCACCACCACGACCACTGTGCAATTCCCTAAAATAAGACAGCAGTGAAGTTTGCTCTATCGATTAACACTTCACTTTACGAAAGATTTTTCTGCAGCATGTGATGCTGTGTGGAACCATTTTACCTGCAATAGACCTTCTTTCTACCTTGGGGTGTCCTGCCACACCTCACCCCTGTGTTCGGCTACTAAATGGACCTAATAACCTAAATCCTTTCTGGTCATCTCAACAGTAGGTGCTGCACCTTCACCAGGAATAGAGTCCATCACAAGAAAGCATTTTCTTTCCTCATTGGTAAGAAGCAACTCATCATCACTGGTCAAGTTTGATTAGGAGGGTGCAGAGACTCCTGGGGTGAGGTGGGGAGGGCTGGGGAGGGAGAGGCACGGGGATGGGCATTTGACAGTGAGTGTGTTGCACGTGGGCCTGGACCAAGGGGCCCCAGGATGACCGGCACAGATCACCGATCACCAGAACAGACATAATAATCACAAAGAATCAAAAGTGATTGCAAATATTACCAAAATGTGACAGACATGCAAAGTGCACACGTGCTCCCAGACTTGACCAATGTGTGATGGTCATAACCTGCAGTTTGTAAAAAGGTCATCATGGTGTAAAGCAAACCACGCTGAATGGCAGTATCCTTGTCTCTTCTCGTTCCTGTTCTATAAATGAGGCAGGGCATCTTTAAAAAAAATAACAGCTGTGTTGGGATTCTTCACATTCCCCAAAACTCACCCTTCTACGATCTATAATTCTGTGGGTATTTGAAGATTCAGTTTGCAACTCTAGTGCTACTAACTTGAGAACTTTTTATCATTTCAAAAAGAAACCCTGTACCTATCAGCAGCTGTTCCCACATTTCCAATCCCTGGCACCTCCTCCTCTGTTTTCTGTCTACGAATTTGCTTATCCTACTGGTTTCATATTAATAAAGTGATATATCACGCGGCTTTTTGTGAAGGACTTCTTTCACTCAGCGTTGTGTGTCCAGTGCTCACACACAGTATGACATGTGTTAGCGCCCTAGTCCTCTGTAGCATGGAATTACCATTCCATTGGATGATGCACCATGCTTTCTTCATCCAGTGGGTAGGCGGGTTGTTTCTACCTCTTGGCTATTGAGAGCAGTGATGCCACAAGCAACTTACGTGCCAGCTGCTGTGTGAACACATTGTCAGTTCTCCTGCACACACCCAGAACAGTGTGCTTACAGAGAACTGCTAAAGCTTTTACCAAAACAACTTTACTCGGGGTCGCAATTTCTTCCCATCCTCACCGGTGCTTTCTATTGTCTTTTTCTTTTTTTCATTTTTGTCACCTTTGTAGGTGTGAAAGAATGTCTCGTGATTTTGATCAGGATTTTCCTAATGAATGATGAAATTGCTTGTATTTTGCATATATTAGCTGGTCATTTTAATATCATGCATATTGCACATTTTAGCTTTCTGATCTTTTAATTTTTTCAGTCTTTTAAAAACTAGTAGGGCTGGGGATTTAGCTCAGTGGCTCAAGAGTTTGCCTGGCAAGCATGAGTCGTGAGTTCGATCCCCAGAACAAAACAACAACAACAAAAAAACCAATAAAAACTAGTTATACAAATTAATAGGTCTTACTTGGCAGATTTGTACATGTACATAATATAACTTCACCATTGTTACCATTCCCCCATTACTCCTTTGCCCAGGCTCTCCCCATTCGGGTTCACATGTGGGGAGAAGTTTCAGTCCATGTAACACATTGGGTTCACATCTGTCTACCCACTGTCTGCTCTTCCACTTGTCTCCCTCTCACTCGTTTCCTTCTCTTGTCTAGTAGTAGTCTCCTTTCTACTCTCTCATCACATATTTTAGCTATCACATGTTAGAGCAAATATGGGCTATTTGTATTTCTGGCTTATATATGATCGCTTTTAAATCCATTCATTGTCCTAAAAATAACAGCATTTTGTTCTTCCTTATGGTAGAATTATTGCTCAGGAGGAATAAACACCATGTATTATTTATTCACTCACTGTTGGTGGCACCTAGATGCTTCCATATCTTGGCTATTATGATTTATGCTGTACTCAACCTGAGTGTACAAGTGTCATGATAGCATGCTGACTTAAAATGTTTCGCCTATATACTAAGCAATCGTATACCTGGATCAAGTGGCAGCTCTAGTTTTAGCATTTTGAGAAACTTCCATATTGACTCCCACGGTGGCTGTATAATTTAAGTTCCATAAGGAAGGCTGTTCCCTGCCACCTAAGCTCGCCAGCATTTCTTCATTTTGTACCCTTGATGAACGCTGTGCTGATTGGGATGAGATGGGGTATCAGTATAGTTTTGATTTGCATTTCCCTAATGGCTAATGGTGTTAATTTTTTCATATATTTATTGGTCATTTTTTTGTTGCTCTTTTTTTTTTTTTTTGTACCAGGAATTGAACTCACGACCTCATGCTTGCCAGGCAGGCGCTTATGCCGCTGAGCTAAATCCCTGGCCTTGTTGTTCTATTTTTGTATTCTTTATATACTGTGATATTAGTCCTTGGTTGGAAGCATAGCTGATAGAATTTGCTCATAGTCTATCTCCTCCCTGTTGCTCACTTCCTTTGGTGTACAGAAACTTTAATTTGATATGGACCCATTTGCTAATCCCCTCTATTATTTCCTGTGCTGTTGGACTCCTAGTCAGAGAGTCTTGGCCTGTACATAGGGCTTCAAGTATTTTCCCCATGTCTACTTTCAGAAGTTTCAGAGTCCTGCACCTTATACGTAGGTCTGTGATCCATCCTGAACTGATGTTGGCACTGAAAGATCGGCTTCTAGCTTCAATCTTCCACATGTGGACGCGCAGTTCTCCTACCACCATTTGTTAAAGGAGCCGTCTTTTCTCTGACCTGTGTTTTTGGTTCCTTTTCCAGAATTGGATGAGTGTGTTTGCTTGGGTTTGTTCTGTGCCCTCCATGCTGTTCTACATATTGATTTTTGTGCTAGAACCATGCTGTTCTTGTCACTGTTTTGTGGTATAATTAGGAACTATGATGCCCCCAGTCTTGCTCTTTTTGCCTAGTATTTCTTTGGCTATCCTAGGTCTTTTTATTTCCGTACGCATTTTTATGTTTACTTTCTCCTAGTCCTGTAAGTAATGGCATTGCTATTTCAATGGGATTGAATGAAACAGTAGAACACTTTTGGTGTGGCCAACGTGGCCATTCTGACAAAATTAATCCTGCCGATCCATGGACATAGGAGATCTTTTCATGTTCTGATGTCTTCTGCAATTTCTTTCTTTAATGTTCTGAAATTGGAATTGTAAAAGTCTTTCACTTCCTTGGTTAGATTGATTCCTAGGTATTTTGTTTTATTTAAGCTATGGTGAGTAGAGTCATTTTCCTGATTTCTTTCTCAGCTAGTCCATTATTGGTGTATAGTAAGACCAATGATTTTTTTAATGTTAATTTTAAATGCTACAATTTTTCTAATTCATGTATCAATTCTCAAAGTCTTTTGGTGGACTCCAGAGATTCTTCTAAGTATAAGCTTCTTGGTCTGACAAGAAAGATAATTCGATTTCTTCTTTTCCTATTTGTGTTCCTTTCATTTCTCTCTTGTCTCATTAATCTAAAATGATAAGAGCTAGTGAGTGAGAGTGGGGTATGGACGTTCCTGAGGAGGGGGCTCTCTCGACCCTACGCAGTAGGTAAGGGAATTAAAGGTCAAAGAAGTCCATTCCCACACAACTAGCAAAATTCGGAGCTGGAATTTGCACCCAGGTATAACTCTATTGCCTGTCAAGAGAAGAGAGAGAAGAGGGCAGGGGGGAAGAAGGAGGGAAGGACTCTTGGAGGGAGGGAGGGAGGGAGGGAGGGAGAGAGAGAGAGAGAGAATCCTCAAGGCCATCTCACAGTGACCGTTATCCTTAACTACTCTCTCCAAGGCACTGAGATTATTGTGAGTAATCAGGCTTTGTGAGTCCTCTCTCCCTTCTGCTAGGTGTCCTGGAGATAATAAGATAGATTCTCCCATTTCAGTCAGGGCCCCAGAGACCTCTTTACAGACCCAAGGCATGAAGATGGTTTGGTGCCATGGTGACTAGCTGAGAACCCTAGGGGTAAGAGCCAGCATTGTGACCCCAGGAGCCTGCCGGATCCTAAGGGCAATAGCAGTGTAATAGAGGTGTGACCACATTCAGCTGGAGTGGGCAGATCTGGGGGAGTTGCGAGCAGAGGATGCACAGAGAGAAACAGGACTCTCCTCACTGTGAACTTCTCTTTGTCCCCTTTCCTTCCTAGAATACTGAGGATCTTTTTCAATTTGCCATAGAGATTTTTCTGCAGTTTTGCCCCAAAGAAAATTATGGCAAAACAGTTAGATGAATATTTATATAATATTAATGTGGTAATTATTTCATGGCTGCTCATACTCTTCATCACTGCCTCAGTGCAGAATAGGGGAAAAAAAACCCCAGGTTTAAATGTTGATTTCCATATTGGGCACTTTATGGAAATAAGAGTTGCCAAGGTAAAAGCTTGCCATCTGCAGCATTTGGACATGGCTGAAGCAGCCAACAGTGTGTCCAGCTTGCGGTCAGAGGTTTGGGAGAGCACTGGGGACTGCACGAGTCACTCAGAGTGTGGTGCGTGGGCCTGAAGCATCAACTCACCTGAGCGCTGATTAGAAATGCAGGTTCTGAGGAGTCGCCCTAGTCCTGTGTTAGAGTCCTACAACCATCACCTCACCCATCGCAGCTTAAAGCAATACCACCATTGTCATCTTGCCAGTTCAGAGGTCAGAATGCTGAAATGCGTCACACGGGCTAAAATCAAGGTGTCAGTCCATCTGTGCCCTTTCTGGAGGATCAAGGCAAGAACCTGTGTCTCTCCTTTTCCAGCTTCTTAAGGACTACATTCCTTTGGGGTGGCATCACTCTGAGCTGTTTCCATTGTCACCGTCTCCTCCACTGAACGTCACCTCTCCTGCCTGCCTTTTATGTGGACCCTAGATGGTCCTCATCCAGGAAAAAAGTCTCCCCATCACAAGATCCTTAATTTGACCACAACTGCAAAGTCCCTATGTACGAGGCGACATAGTCACAGGTTCTCAGGGTCAGTGCATCGTTACAGTTGCTGAAGACAATTATTCTACCAGCCACACCCAGTGAATCAGAAGCTTAGGGGTCGAGCCAGCAGCCTGTGCTGGAATGAGCCCCATGGGTGATAAACACCCATAATTTAGAACCACTGCTCAAAGCCACAGGGTAAATAGGCCCCTGGACAGGTGACTGGGCTACCAGAGAAAAGTGGGAGCTTTTGGAAGACAGAGGAGAGAGTCAGAGACGTCCAGAAAGCTGAGCATGAGCAGAAGCTCTGAAGCTTCCCAGGGAAAGAAAACTCTATGAAGCGCAAGGAAAAGGTGCTAGACAGAGACCTAGGTAGGTCTGGGAGTGTCGCATCAGAGAAGCTCAGGCTGGGCTGGTCCCGTCAGGGGGCGATTCCATGTTATTTTGTGGTTTTCTTCCAGGAAAACAGACTACAGCATAACCTATTTTGCCAGACAAAGACTGACACCCTCTCACTTCCAACCCTAGTGTCTCAGTTCATTCTGGCTGCCGTGACAGTACCACAGACTGGGCGACTTCTAAACCACTGAAGTGGTTTTCATGGTTCTGGTCCTTGTGCAAAACCGAGGTATTGGCAGATTGGGTGTTTGACAAAGGTCTGCTTCTAGCAGACGGCACTTCTGCATGGAAGTGATGAATAAGCACCTTCAAACCTTCCTGTAAAGGCACCGATTATTCCATTCAGGAGGAGTCCTTTCTCATGCCCTGATCACCACCCGAAAGTCACACCTGTGAATATTATTGCATCGGGGATTTCAACATATGAATTGGGGGGAAACAAACATTGGACTCTAGTACCCAGCATGACTCTCTCGGCTTTGGGTGGGAGTCGGGAGGTCTGGATGGTTACTGATGTCCCTCGAGAGAGTAGAGGAGAGCTTGGAACTAAACCATTAGGGTGCCAGTGGGTAGGCGGCGGATGCTGCTTCTGAGGTCACCGCATGGGTAGCTTCTGGATGGAGCTGAAGGGAGGGTAAGAAACCTCAGCTGGAGGATGAGACAAATAATCTCACCCCAGTTCCAGGGAAGTACAGCAGCCCCTAAGGACTCAGAAGCTGAGGAAAGTTGTAGGGACAAGACCTGGGGAGGGGGGCAGAATCCTACATTAGTGCATCCGAGGGACTTGGCGTTAAACCCAAAGGGACTAAGCTACCTGAAAGTATTAATAAAAGCTCAATTATATTTCACTTTTAGAACAATATATAGAACATTTAGAACCTATGTGTGCATGTGCATGCGTGTGTGTGTGTGTGCAGAATATATATTTACAAGCCTTTTGGGTTTGTATATTAAACATATATTTAGAACATATACTTAGAGTATGTACTGAGAATATAGATCTATATATCTATCTATAGCAGAGGAAATAAGTATTATATACCAAAAAACTTGCATGCCTTGACCAAATACTGGGTTTTATTATGAGAAACCAGTAATAGCTAAAAGCAGAGGAAAGCCTCCAGCACAGCCGCAGCCTTGAAGGAGGCAGGAGGAAATGGTGACCCACCAAGGCCTCTGACAAAATTCTCTCCCTCTCCCTAGCTCTGTGGTCCTGTTCAAGGCTGTCTGTCAGGTACATTGAATGCCTGGCCACCAGGAACCCATGCAAACCCCACCCATTTCATTCCCTTTTTGTCTCTTCTCCTGTGTTTTACCAAAGGTGTCGGCAGGAAATGGGCCATCCTGACGATGGACTCAGGGTGGAAGTGAGGAATCAGGAAAAACACTCAGTGAAAATATGATTTGTTTTAACATAAGGAGCTTATGAGAGACCTACAAGTAAACTTTACTGTATTATTGGAATAGACCCTTGAATTCTATTAGCACATGAAGAAGGCCACGCTCTGGAGTGACATTCTGCACATTTAATTCTGAGAATGAGAAATGACGTGCCAAGATCTCACACAGGGAGGTGGCAGCGTTGCTTGGTAAGCTCGTCAGCTTTCCGGTACTGGAATACATACCTGAGATGATCAGCCTGTGCAGACAAAAAGGTTATTTCAGCTCATGGTTTCAGAGGGTCTAATCCATGACCAGGTGGACCTGCCTATTCTAGGCAGTAATGTGAGCAAACCCACTCGCCTCACGGAAGAGAGGGAAAGAGAGGAGGAGAAAGAGACCACGGTCTTACAATCTCCTTTGAGCACATGCCTTCAGTGACCTGAAGACCTACTAGGTTGCACCTTTCAAAGGTTCCATCAGCTTTCAGCCTCCCCAGGCTGGGGATCCCTTTGGGGAGGGGCATTTCAGATTCAAACTACAGCACTCAGTAAAAGTTCCTAGTCCAGTGCTCATGTGAAGCTCCACTCAGAGGTTTAGAACTTCAGGACTCTTGCTCTGGTGTGGCTCAAAATACAGTGTTTCCCCAATACTTGTTACGTAGGTCATTATCTCCCTCCAGGATTCCTCAGGTCACATGCAACCACAGCAGAGTTAGCTGAGTATTTCTGATCTAGCACAATACCCAACCCAGAATCCCTTGTGAAGACACAGGAAAGGGAAGGAAGGAAGAGAGATTGGATACTTGGAAGGCTGAAGATGGAGGGCTCTCTCCTTTGCTTGCCCTATACTCCTTCTTTTTGGAATTCCATTGACAGTGTCATTCAAGAGACTGCCCCATCACAGGGAAGGCATTTGACCCACAGTGAACTATAAGCCTATATCCTAGATCCCAGTGACTAAGTTAGGTTTGGACACAAGACCCAAGATGGTCCGGTCTAAGATTTTTGGTGAGAGGTTGTTAATGGATACTGGGGGAAAGAATATCCTTTTGGGCTGCCTATTAATTCTATTTGTTTTAAACTAAAGCTTGTAGAACTCACCAGGATAAAGGCAAGACCAAGGAAAAGATAGAATGCTGAAGAAAAAACAATGTCTAATGACAGTTTTTAATCTAACCATAACTGCAGATCTACCCTATAGATCAACTCCCAAGTGGTTGTGTGCCAATGAATTTCATTCAGACTATTTCAAGATGGATTTCTATTTTTTGCAAAAAGTACTAATCCTTGGAAAATACACAATCAAGGGACAGCTCTGTGAAGGATGAAAAAAAAATAATGCTTGATAGAGAAAATGGGCAATACCTCATTGTCCTAAGAGAGAAAAAAGATTAAAGATAAAAAGAAAGAAGAAGTTTAGATTAGGTGGTGTTACTGCCCATCAGTTCTTTGCATAGAACTGAAATATTTTTGTTAGAATTTATTTTGGGATCTCAACCCCAAAGCCTGTGAGCACAGGCCCTCTGAAATGATATGAAACAAAATCCTGGTGGAGCCCCTCTGGTGAGAACCAAAATTTTCAGGTGATCACTGGCAATTCTAGGTTACTGAATCATACAGTACTTGCCTAAGGTAAGAATGTGAGGTGCATTGTATCTAGTGTGGAAAGATAGACTCCTAGGATCTCATAAAACGTATTTACTGTGCTATAAAATATAGCAATGACTGAGGTGAGGGTCCAAGCCTACTGTAAGATGCAGGAAATCCATGAGCAAATTCAAGGACCCCAAAAGTAACACACTGGGAATGTCTGAAAAGATAGCCAGTGAAATAAAAAAACAACTGCATCAGGCTATAGAGGAAATCAAACTAGAAGTAGTACCATGTAAAGATAGAAATAACAACTTTAGTAAAGGAGTTGTTGAATGCAGCTAAAGAAGAACTAGAGAAAAAAGTACATGAGCATGGGAAACTGATTGAAACTTTGAATGAACAATATGGAAAACAAGCAGAATTCATGAAACAAACTCAAAGAGAAATCCAAGAAACAAAAAACTCTATTGAAAGCGTGCAAAACTGCCTAAAGGAAGCTGAGGATAGGATTTCGGACCTTGAGGACAGGATCACAGTTAGTGATCAGGAAAGGATAGAACTTTTAAAAATAACAAAGCAGCATGAAATGACAATCCAGAAGCTTCATGATGATGCCAAGAGCAACAATATAAGATTAATGGGCATTAGCGAAGATACAGGAGTCCAGGCAAAAGACATACATAAATTATTTACAGAAATAATAGCAGAAAATTTCCCAAACATGGGGAAAGAATCTGATATGCAGATAAGTGAGGCATATAGAGCACCAAACAGTCACAATCAACATAAATCCACACCCAGACACATAATAATTAAGATCTCAGACATACAGGGTAAAAACAGAATATTAAAAGCTGCCAGAGAAAAGACACAACTCACCTATCAAGGAAAGCCCATTAGAATCATGGCAGACTTTTCAGCACAAACCCTCAAGTCAAGAAGAGCTTGGAGTGAAGTATTTGAAGCCCTGAAAGAAGACAACCTTCAACCCAGACTGATGTACCCAGCAAAACTTTCATTCAAATTTAATGGAGAAACAAGATACTTCCATGACAAAGAACAACTGAAGAAATTCATGTCCACCAAACCAACCCTAGAAAGAGTACTGAAAGACATACTAGACAGAGATAAAAATGACCACAATCCCCAAAACAACAACTGAAAGAAACCAACAGGTAGGATAAGCAATTAAATAAGAGGAAAAGCAGAAAGAAACAACTGGAACATAACATGGCAAAATCAAGCCAGTACATGGAAATCCATATGGAGAATTCTCAGAAGACTAGGATTGGAAGCCCCATTCAATCCAGCTATTCCCCTCCTGGGTATTTTCCCCAAAGAACTGAAAAGTTCATATCACAGTGATATATGTGCACCCATGTTCATAGCCACACAATTTGTGATAGCTAAATTCTGGAAACAACCAAGATGCCCATCAACTGCAGAGTGGATGAAAAAGATGTGGCATTTTTATACAATGGAATATTACTCAGCTATAAAAAGGATGGCCTTGAGGCCTTCATAGGCAAATGGAGACAACTTGAGACTATCCTCATTAGTGAAATAAATAAGAATCATGTTTATAAATATCATATTGTGTCTCTAGTGTAAAAAGTAAATAAGAACCACAAGAGTAATAAAACCAAAATGTGTAATTGCTATTGTAAAAAAGAGAGAAAAAGAAAGTGCTCTAAGGGATATAACTGCATGTAAGTTTGAGTGTGTAAAATAGATGACCATATTGCTGAATCTTTGTTGGATCTTTGAGCAGAACTGTTTGTAGTCTGACTGTTTGAATATTTACTATGTACCCTTTAACTTTGTAACTTGAACAACTACATCCAGGATGACAATACATAATTTATAAATTACTGATTTCTTAGTGGGTCCATCTATATATAAGCTGTAGGGCAAGCAAAGCCACGTGTCCTCAGTCAGATGGTTAGAGAGTTTCTAGACAGTGCCCAAGCATACTAACAAGATCACAGATGCTTGTTGGCTTAGTTCCAAGGTCTGGATGACAGTGATAATCAAGCTAGGGATGGCAAAGCATCCAGGAAACCCTTTCCTAGCCCAGATGTAGCCTCAGAGTCTTCCTCAGCACCGTGTTGCATGTAGCCACCACACATGATGAGAACTGGTGTCATGGAGAAAATTAATTTGCCTTCCAGCTGGTGGTGACAGTAGTGGATGGGTTTACAAGTTCCAGATAGCTTGTCCCAGAACTGACTGACTCAGTCACAGCTCCAGCTCAGCCATGAGAAAAGACCTAGGGAAACATCATCTTTCACTGAAGAAAGGGTCGGAGGTCAAAGGAATCTGTCTCTTTTCTACCGTTAATGGTTGTTTACTGGCTCTTCCTGGGTTAGGCCTTCATAGATGCTGTGTATATGTCCTCTATATGTATCTGTATGTCCTCCCAAAGCTTTAGGTGCTCAAAGGTGGCACTTTTCAGAGGTGGCTGGATCTGAAAGTGTGGTGCGTGAATATGTATTAAAGGTGTGTGATAATTAAATTAGTTTACTGATCGGTTTAGTATGGCTCTTGGTGTGAGTAACGAGAAGCCCCACCCTTTGTATGGGCTGGCATCAACCAACAGGCTTGTAGCCTGGATGGCACATTAAGGGAAAGACAAAAGGCAGGCTTGCTACTTTCTTGTCTGCCCTGCCATGGACTGTTTCTCCTCTGCCGTACTACCCTGCATTAGAGCTGGCTGGCTATGGACTGAAACATCCACAAACTGGGAGCTAAAATAAACCTTTCCTCCTTTAACTTCGAGGGTTGGGTATTTTGTCTCAGCAATGAGAAAGTAACCAAGACAGTATATGAGTTCCTGTCTTCAAAGCCCATCGTCTCATGCTTATGGGTTGGTTTATTAATAGCAGACTTAGAGAGTTCTGTGTTAATCGGACAAGGAACTTGAATGGCAGTGAGAGATTTGCTCTTAGTTACGCTGGGTATTGTTAGTTAACTTATAGAGCATATGGTCCATTACTCAGCAAATGGATCCGTTACATTAAGAAAAGGAAAAATGAGGACTCGGGAGAAGAAATCATCTTTCATTAATCCTAAGCATCCATCTAACACCTTCTATGTGCCCAGCATGACTGAATTTCATTGGCAGGTCTCAGGAAGTCTCTTTTCCAAAAGCACCAGGAGACTGCCAGTTACTGAATGTAATGAAGTTTCTAAATGAGGGGCTTCTGAATTGAGGAAATTCCCTAAACTTCAAGGCCCGTGAGCCCCTTCCTGTAGAGACGTCAGCAGGGAAGGGAGGAAACGTAAACAGTATATACATGTCCTTGTTGAAATGTTATTTCTTGTAGGTGCATGGTATTTAAATTGTCAACATTTCCTGTTTGAAAATTGTACTCAACATTTAAATTTCTTTGAAAAATCGGAGAAAAAAGTGACTCATCAGTGTTTCAAGAAGGGAAAAAGAACAGTGATTCAGTGTCACCATGGAGCTTTAATTTGTCTTCAGTGAAATAGTGCACAGGGATAGAACATGCTTCTTCTCAGGGCATCCGTGAACAGAGTTGAAGAAAAGCACAAGGGGACAGAAGCTGAAGGCTGAGCAGGTAGCACATGGCCTTGCCGCAGTGTGCTGGACAGGGAACGTGAAACATCTTGGTCCATCACTACCTCGTGGAGGCCTGTGATTCTGACTTGGTTTTAGCTGGCAGTGTAATCCATACAGCACTGAGAGATGGGAGACAATCCCACTTAGATAGACCACGAAGCAGCGGCCCTGGGCGAGAAGATATGGGAAGGGGCAGTGAGTCCAAAGCCGGATGAATCCGCCTCAAATCCCGGGAGTCACTCACCGGGTGGGAGACAGAAATGTACAGTTGGTCCTTTGTATGTGCAGTTTACACAGCGGGAATTCAACCAACTGCAGATTGAAAATATAAAATGTTGTTTCTGTACTGAACATATACTGGATTTTTTCCCTTGTCATCATTCCCTAAACAGTATAACGTAACAACTATCTATGTAGTATTTACTGTAACATCTCCATTATAAATAATTCAGTTCTCAAACGCATTCAACACATTTCTGCTTCCACTGACGGACTCCACGTCAGGTGATAAACACAACTGAGGCTCTCTTCCCCCAAATCATAAAACAAATTAAGCTCATGAACTGAGGAATTTGGAATTGTAAGTTATCTCGAGATGATTTAAATTATGAATTGTATGAGGATGTGCATAAGCAATGCAATATTATGTCCCTTTATGTATAAGGTATTTGAACACTTTGGATAGCCACCGGGCCTCGGTTAATATTCACAGTATTCACGGTGAAAACAGGAGAATATCAACAAAAGAATCAACCCACGACGGAAACAATTAAAAAGAAACGACACCCCAGGCAAACACTAATTTAATAACAAGCATGGTGCTATTTGGAGAAGCTAGAAACTTTAAGGCTGTGGTCTAGTGGGAAAGCTTTAGGTCACTGGCGCTGTATCCAGTAAATGGCTTGCAGGACCTGGTGTTCTTGCTGCTTGAGGAAAAGCTATTGAGGTGAGAGGTGTCGTTCTACCACGTTTCTGCCATAACTTGCTATTCCAACACAGGCCCAAAGCCACAGGGCCAATCAGCCTCGGACAGAAACCTCCACACGCGTAAGCTCACACAAAGCTTTGCTCTGCAGAAACTGAAGATTTCAGGCATTTATTATGGTGACAGAGAGGTGACTAACACAGTTGGTGTAACTCCTGATACCAGGCAAAGTGTGCTTTCAGGCAAGAAATATTTCATAATTTCATCATGTAGTTCATATCTTATTTATCCCACACACCCCAATCAGAGCACAAATGTTTCTATACTGTGACTTCCTTTCTCCGTCTTCTATGATCTGATCTGGGATGTGAATTCCAAATCTTTTGCTGGTCAATTCAGTCTACATGGCCTTGACACAGGAAAGAATCTTGTTTTAACTTCCAAATTATTATTATTATTATTATTTTTACTCACTGCTTTACCAGCTTCTCACACAACAAGGGTTAACTGAGGTTTGACCTTGTGTGGGGCGTGATACCAGGCACTGGGAACACAAAAGATGCATTTCTGCTTCCTCTCGAGTTGACATTATAATCTGGAAAAGAATCCAGCAGCAACTAAACAAACTAATAGCTACTAATATGAATATATGATCAGGGCCATTCAGCTAGATATGCAGGGAGCTCTTTGCATCTAATCACTGGGGACTCCTGATTCAGTTATTTCCACCAGAGTAAGGACGGGGAAGGTCAGCTCTCCACAGAGCTCTACTCATCAATCTAACCACCAACGTGCTTCTGAAAAAAAGCCAGTAGAAAAGAAACCTTTAGCAACTGGTCTAGGAGGTATAAGAGGGACAAAAGCTCTTCATGAACAGCTGTGAGACATTTCAGGATGCCCAAGGGCCTCTCACTCAGAGGCCTGCCTTTCCTAGTCACTGAAACCCAAACCTGAGGATTCACAGTTCTGCTCAGCTCTATTCATTCCCTGATCATGAAGTCAGATCCGGGGTAGAGTTTCAGCACCACGTCCACAGGCTTCGCACTACCAGCAGAAGCTTGTGTTTTGGTCTGAGGTGTAGATTCAGTTTCCTATGGTAACAGCCCAGGTGCAGAGAGCCAACAAGAAGTAAGGTTGATGCAGAGCGAAGCTGAATGAGTGAATGGAACTTGTTTGGCAGGGGCTGTGGCTGATTTCCTGGTGCTTGGGTTCCCAAATATCAGATGATAGGCCTCCCTGGAAACTGGCTCGTTCCTGTAGGCTGTCTTCTTTTATTCATATTACAGAAATCTGCAAGGCAAAGCTGATTTGCCCTGCCTTCTAGGGCCTCTGGACTCTGAATGTTGCAGAGCTTCTAGAGCTGGCCAAACGCAGAGTCCATTTTTGTTTTCTCTATTTTATGTTTCTGCCTTTGAAGTGCGTTTTACAGATCTGTAGAAGATGGTCTACTAAACAGGCAGTTCTGAGAATGCCTAATTTGATAAGGACAGCAGAGGTTGGATGTTGGGCCTGTTTTTGCCTAAGCAGGGTGTGAGCAAGGGTGCAACTCATACAGTCAAATACATCAGCTTTACTGAACACTATAGAATAGTTCCAGCCATAACCGCCTTAGAATTCATCCTAAAATGCTCGAGGTAGCGTCAGACCCTGGGAAATGCGCAAGCAGCAGTGGCGAAAAGTAGTAATCCAATTTTCACTCTACATCTCTGGGGAGACCTTTTGCTTAGAGACACCAGAAATAATTTTGGATCCTGAAAAGGAATCCATTAGGGACCCAATGACCATGTGAACTCTACTAGAACACCCAGAAAGCAGGGCAAATTTGGGGATCTCAGAGTCCAAGCTAACCACCAAGATTATTATCTCTTACTTTGTTCTCCTCAATATTTTGTGGTGACCCAGCAAAGCATCTCAAGTGGAAGAAGATGAGGAGACAGAAGCCGAGGAAAGCATGGGTGGAGGGAGGCACTGGAGGGAATGGTAGCAAACTGTCCACATATGCAGAAGGGAC
Organism: Hydrochoerus hydrochaeris; assembly: GCA_004027455.1. Lineage (NCBI taxonomy): Eukaryota > Metazoa > Chordata > Mammalia > Rodentia > Hydrochaeridae > Hydrochoerus > Hydrochoerus hydrochaeris. The sequence goes on along the minus strand of PVLA01003876.1, from coordinate 41,693 downwards.
TCAACAGACACAGGCATGAGGGATGGAAGCAGTTTGTAGAGCAGGAGCGTTGGGACATCTTGACCAACACCGAATCTTTTCCAAAGTAAAGCTACCACAATCCACAATGGTGAAGTCACTGGAGTTCTGAAGCAAGTCAGCTATAAAATATCTGGTATAAAGGGTCTCAAAGCACTTCCCAAAAGAAGGTGTCTAAATGAACATTACAGGAAAAACTATCCCACTCCATTAGCTGTCACAGAAATGCAAGCTAAATATGCAAAGCAGTGATTTCCTCCACACCAGTGTGGCCAACATAAATATGGTGGGTGATTCCAAGTGCTGGTGAGGGTAAGAGTGACTCAGATGATCACATAATAGTGGTATGGATCACACAGTTTTCTTTCATGCCATTCTATTCAAAATCGGCTTTTGTCTGGAAAATTGCCTTTTACAAAATCATCCTGTTTTTCCCATTACCCAATCTCGTCATACCTAAAGGGACATGAAACCTCTTTAAGTGGCTGAGATGTTAGCTGTTAAAGTCGACTATTCCAGACCCCTCTAACCAGCGGTGCTTCCTTCACTTTTCAGAACCTGGAGCAATTTACAGTCTTCACATAACATCAAAGTGTCGGCCAAGTACTTGCTAATCCCGTTTTCTAATTAAAAGAAGAATCATATTTAGCTTGCATGAAAATAAGGTATTTATCTAAAAGACTGAAGGATGAGCCAGGAAACAGAAGGTCATTTGGAATTGCTGGAATGTTCTAAGAGAAATGAAAAGATGCCACTGGCTGGTAGGTGCACAACTCAGCCCACAGCCTTCTTACCCTCCTTCCCCCCATAAAACTCTTTCATGTCCCTGAATTTTTTGAAACAGTCACTGGGACAAGAATCCAGCCATTTTCTGATCAATTAACTAGCTATAATAAAACCTGATCCCTGATTCCCTTCCCATCAACTCTTGTCCCTTGGCTATTAGGTGGTGAGTAGAACTGACCTTAATCAGTAACACGCATACATTGCCGATGGAAGGATAATGTGATACAATTGCGATAGTAGTTAAATTAATTAAATTTATTGGTACAGTTTAGGTGTACATAATGATCACCTTCAGCATAGGGAATTTGTACCTACACCTGATATCTCTTGATTCTTTTTTTTTTTCTAATTCTCTCCCCTCCCCTCAATCCCTCTTCCCATTCTTATTTACAAAAACTTTGTGTTTATTTTTCTTGTTTTCTTTCTTTTCTCTCTTTTCCCTCCCTTCCCCAGTTCCCCTTCCCATTTGGACAATTTATTCCTATTTCACAATATCTAACATATATTTTCATCCTTATTTACACTTTCAGTTTCCCGCACCACAGAAGCAATGTGAGTATTTACACATATGCATCCAATTTATTTCACTTAAGAGTATGGTCCCAAGGTGCATCTATTTACCCCAAAATGTCTCAAGTTTATACTTCTTTATGGCTGAGCAGTACTCTACTGTATAAAAAATCCACCTCTTTGCTCATCCATTGGTTGAGCATTGGTTGATGGGCATTTGTGTTTTTTTCCCAAGACTTAGCTATTACAAACTGTGCTGCTATAAATATGGGTATCGCCATATATTGCTACAGCGTGACGCTTTTAATTGTTTTGGGAAGATATTAAGAAGGGAAATGGATGGGTTGACTGGAGTCTCTAGTTCTAGTTTTTTGAAGAATCTCCACATCGACTTCCACAGTGGTTGCACCAGTCTACACTACCATGAAAAAGTGAAGAGTTCTTTTCCCCCACAGCCCTACCAGCATTTGTTACTGGTTGATCTCTTGATGATAACCATTTTTTCTGGAGTGAGATGAAATCTCAGTGTTGTTTTAATTTGTTTCTCTGAATGATCAGTGATGCTGAACATTTTTTCACATATTTATTTGCTATTTCTACTTCTCTATCTGAGAAGTATCTATTCATTTTAGGTCCCCTTTTTGGATCAGATCTTCAATTTTTGGGAGAGGTCTGATTTTTTTTTTTGAGTTCTTTATATATTCTAGATAGTAATCCTTTGAGGGAAATCTGGCAAAGTATTTTTCCCACACTGTGCTTTGCCTCTTCATGCTGTTGGCAGTTTCTTTTGCTCTGCAAAAGTTTTTAAATAAGGGCTGGTACTGGGCATGGTGGCTCATGCCTGTAATCCCAGCTCTTAGGAGGCTGAGGCAGGAGGATCGTTGCGAGTTGGAGACCAGCTTGGGCTACAAAGTGAGCTCAAGGCCAGCCTGAACTGCATAGTGAGACCCTGTCTCAAATAAATAAATAAATAAATAAATAATAAATAAATAAGGGCTGGGGGTTTAGCTCAGCAGTGTAAGTGCCTGTCTGGCAAACAAGGTCATGAGTTCGATCCCTAGCACCAAAAAAAAAAAAAAAAAAAAGTTTTTTAATAAGATGAGATCCCAGTTACTGATTCTTTGTAATAGTTCCTGGGTGATCTGAGTTTCGTTCATAAAGTCTTCACCTACAATAATGTCTTTAAGAGTTCTATTGCTTCTATCTTCCAGCACATTTAGTGTTTCTGTTTTAGTATTTAGATCTTTGATCCACTTCAATTTTAGTTTAATGCATAATGAAATATATAGGTCTAGTTTTATTCTTTGGCATGTGGAAAGCCAGTTTTCCCAGCACCATTTATTAAAGAGGCCGTCTTTCTTCCAGTGAAGCTGTTTGGCACCTTTGTTAAAGATCAGGTGGCTGAGTGTCTCTGGAGTTGTTTCTGCATCTTCTATTCTGTTCCATTGATTCTTGTGGTTTTTGGTTGGTTTTCTTTGCCAGTGGCCATTTTTATCACAGTAACTTTTTTTTTATTTTAAAGATTTTATTTAAAGAGAAACAAAAGCATGGAAAGGGTAGAGATAATACAGAATTCCAAAAAAAAAAAGGATAAACAATAAGAAATCACTAGTTAATAAATTACATATTATCCTTTTAGGAATAGTTGTTCAAGTTACAAAATTAAAGCATACAAAGTAGATAGTCAAATAGTGAGAGTGTGAACAGCTACGCATGCATGAATCTCTATGTGTATTTCTATCCTTTCAGTATTAGAGGGAAAAACAAAACTTAGCAAGACAAAACAAAACAAATTCCTATAAAAACATGAAAACAAAAAGTCGTATAAAACCATAGTATAAGGTGATCTACAATGATTACTGTGTTGTTTCTTATTAACTTCAATAGAATGTCTATATCATCAGGTATAATTGAATATAGCAGTATAATTGAGTATAGCAGTAAATAACAATATTAGTAAAATAAAACATTGTAGACTGTATAAAACTTCAAAGGCAGGTAATAATCAAACCAGAGTGGATATTCTAGTGAATCTTGTCATCTTAAGTGCAGTGGCCTATACTCTCAGACTTGATACTATCAATCATAACAGCTTTGAATAAAATCTATCAATACAAAACAGCGATCCAACAAACCAGATTCAATTACGATCAATCATGGTAAAACTGCGTAGGTTTTACAGAGCTTTAGATTAAGTTAATAGGAAATTAAGGATGATTACCATACTATATCCTGTTATTTTCAGGATTACTGTTTGTGCCCTCAAATCTAGTACAGGTAGAATGACTGGAATAGAATATAATACATCTAAGCAGAGTAGAGTGAGTAATGTGGGTTTTAAATCCTGGTGCACTATTAACAATATAGTATATCAAGGCCATCTATGTTAGAGTTTCTAGTTATCCTTCTCTGCCTCATTTCTGCTATGCTACTTTTCTGCCTTTGTTTAGTTTTCTCCTTGATTCTACTGCCTGCTCCACTCATTGAGGCCTTTCTGCCACTGTTCCTAAAATCCTGGTATTTTTTTCTCTCTCTCTCTCTAGAATGTCCTTCAGCATTCTCTGCAGGGATGGGTTGGTAGTCACAAACTCCCCCTGTTCCTCTTTGTCATGGAAGCATCTTGTTTCTCCATTAATTTCTAGTGACAGTTTTGCAGGGTACATCAATCTGGGCTGGAGGCCACCTTCCTTCAGGACTTGGAAGACTTCACTCCAAGCTTTTCTTCATCTGATGGTCTGTGTTAAAAAGTCAGCCGTGATTCTGATGGGCTTACCTTTATAGGTGATCTATTTCTTTTCTCTGACAGCTTTTAATATTCTGTTTTTAGATTGAATTTCTGGCATCTTGATTATTACATGTCTGGGTGTAGCTCTGTTTTGGTTGTAGGTGGCTGGGGTTCTGTATGCCTCAAACAACTGAATGTCATTTTCTTTTCCCATGCCTGGGAAGTTTTCCTTAATTATTTCCGTGAATAGTCTTTGTAATTTACCTGTATATATTCCTGCTTCTTCGTTCATGTTTCTTATTCTTAAATTGTAGATTCTCTTGTCATCTTCTAGCCTTTGTATTGTTACTGCCTGTTTCCTTTTATTTATAAGAGATCTTTCCTTTCATGATCACACATTGCAAACTTGTCTTCAAGTTTTGATAGTCTATTCTTATTTTCTTTTAAGGAGTTTTGCCATCTTTCAATGGAGTTTTTAATTTCCTGGTAGTCTCTTTGAATCTGCTTCATGTATTCTGTATTTTCTTTATATTCTTTATCAAATGTTTCTCTCCTTTTTTTGTGTTCCTCCCTTCTTCCGTCTGTATCATCCTGAGAGATGCTTCCTGAGAGCATTTCTTTTATTACTCTACTCATATCCTGCTTTACCTGATTTAATATTTCAGTTTTGAGCTTGTCTACGAGGTCCTGAAGATATCTCTCAATGTCCATTGAAACCATGTCTTATGTTGTGTGTTTGCCGCCCTCAGTCTCCCTTGTTTTTCCTTCTCCTGGTTCAATGCTCTCAGGGTTCTGGGCTGGGGGCCTCCTCCTACCTCTCTCTCCTGTCATGGCCCTGGCTTCCTCCACACAGGTTACAGGACAGGTCCCAACCCCTTCCCTTGTTGGCCACGTTTCCTCCGAAGCACAGGTTGCGAGCGACTTCTGCCCTCTGCTGCCTGCTCTGGTCACTGAGGTGTAAGCAGAGGATGAGTATGCCTGCCCCTCCCCACTGGGCCAGCCAAACTTCAGGGGCCCTAACCCTAACCCAGTCAGTGCGTGCTAGTTGCAAGGAATCAATTTGGGATGTTTCATTGGGTCCTGGCCAGGGGCGCAGCCCAGACCAAGCAAATCGCATGAATATGCTTTCGGGAGGGAGCAACCAACTGAAGTCACTGTCACTCTCAGTTCAGGCTCCTCCTGCCTGATTCCAACATGTTGCCGACCCAGTAGTGCCCTTCCTGTTGGGGGTGTCTCACTCCCAGCAATGACCATCGATCAATGAAGGTTCCTCCACCGGCTCCGCTCTCTGCTCTCCGTTGGGCTCACCAACCCCTGACTTCAGCACTGCTGTTCTTCCTGTGAGAGGTGGCAGGAACGAGTTTGGGCGGCTCTGCCTGCCGGCACGGATTCAAACTGGTGCAAACTTGGCAGGTCACTGAGAAAACGCTGTGTCCCATAATTTTTAGCTGTTTCAGTTGTAGTCCTGAAGTATTTGACGAGCTTTTTTAAGTTTTAATTTCTTCCTGTGTCAAGAGGATCCATCTCCCTCTGGCTGGGTCTCTCCAGTGTGTTTTATTCTGGCATATGAATTGTTTCTCCTGGGAGGCTTTGTATGCTGTTGCTCACTGGTCAACCATCTTGTCTTCTCTCAAGACTGGCTTACTTCTTTCCACTCACAGATCACATACCATGTGCCAAGCTCTGTAGTCAGTGATCCTCTCAGCCAGTCAGGGAGGTGGATAGTGACTTCATGTTCCGCTTGAGGGAGCCTCGTGTGTTTTGCATCTTGCTGGCATGCCCTTGGCCTGCCCTTGCAACTGGCACCCAAGCATGACTTTCTCACTCTGTGAAGAGCACCTTCTTGCTGGAAGCACCTCATTGTGAGGATATTCTGAGGGCTCCAAGGGCCACTGACACTTGTCATAATGATAACCTCTCCTGCGTGGATGGTTACTGCTTTGGCTGGATCGCAAGGATGAGAAAGTTGTGACAGACCCTGTGTGCCATGTACATGAGCGACCCTCTAAGGCTCGAGGCTGGACAATGCTCTGGAAGGGGGTGGAGCTGAATGCCAGCTAATAATAGAGACCCATGAACACTTTTTTTGCGGGGGGGGTACAGGGGGTCGAACTCATAACCTTGTGCTTACCAAGCAAGTGCTTGAACTGCTGAGCTAAATCCCCAGCCCCCCATGAGCACTGCTGTTGGGCCTGTATGAAGTATTTTTCTTAGGTTGATTCATTTACTTCTCTACATGCGCACTAACACAAATTATGAAGTGGACATTTACTTCAAAGTCAGTGTTGAGTCACACAGTTATAAGATACCATGCAAAGAAAGAGCCCGTGTGAATTACTCATTTATCCTTTAGCATAATCTCACACCAGATAAGTTGTTGCCGGTATAGCCAGGCCACAGAATATTTGTATGGCTCCCTCCAAGGATCTCTGACCTGGCCTGCAGTCCCACCCATCCCCTTCTACATCCTTAACCCTTAGCAACCACTAATCAGTCTTTTATTTGCAGGGCACAATTTCATACTTTTTATGTGAAGGGAATCATATTGATCACAGCTTTAGGGCTGTTTTTTTTCTCACTCAAGATGATTCCCTGGAGATTCATCCAAGTTATTGTGTCCCACCCCATTTTACAGAGAGGCAAAGAGAAGCACAAGGGGACCATGTGTCTTTTTATAGGTCAGAGAGTAGGTAAGGAATTTGAATTCAAGAGGTTGAACTCAGGAGCTGTGTTTTTAGCCACTCTACTATTTTCTTACCAAAAAAATAGTTGTAAAACTACTGGCTTAGAAGGCAATGTGTTAGTGTATTAGACCTGTTGCACAGAGGCACCTAAAACTAGATGTTTTAAAATAAGAGATTTGTCTGTGAGGTTAGAGGTCTAAAATCAAGGCATTGTCTGGGCCATGCTGTCTCTCAGTCTGGAGCACCATCTTTTCTTGCTACCAATTTCTGGGGGACAGTGGTGTTCCTTAGGGCTCCTTGGCCTATGCTAGCTTCACGCCAATCTCTGCCTCTGTTTCCACGCAGTGCTCTTCCAGCACCTCTTGTGTGCATTTCCTTCTTCCGTGTCTGGTCACTGGGTAAAAGCCCACTCTCCTCTAGAAGGCTCATTTTAGCTTGGTAACATCTGCAAAAAACTATCTCCAAATACACCCTCTCAGGTTCTGGTTCCACATGCATTTTTGTGCAAATTTCATTTTTCAAAAAATTTTATTTAAAGAGAAAAAAAAGCAAAACAGAAAAAAAGGGTAGAAACAATACAGAATTGAAAAAAACAGTAAGAAATCACTAGTTGATAAATTACATATTGTCTTCTTAGACATAGTGGTTCAGGTTACGAAATTAAAACATATAGAGTGGACATTCAAACAGTGAAGCTGCAAACAGTTCTGTTCAATGATACAACAAAAACTTAGCAACATGATTATCAATCCTACACATTTAAACATACATGCAGTTATATCCTTTAGAGCACTTTCTTTTCCTCCTTTTGCTTTTTAAGCCCATTTTCTGTTTAGTTATATCATGTTCAGCTTGCTCAGTACCTTACTGATCTGTTTTGTTGTTGTGATTTACTTTTTAAAAATTTATTATTATTTTATTTTTAAAATTTTATTTATTTATTTATTTATTTATTTATTTATTTATTTATTTTGAAGGTAGTAAAATAGAGCAGAACAAGATGGAACAAATCCAACTGAGACAGTGCAGTGAGGAAATTTCATTTTAAAACAGCACTCTGACCAGTGCTTGGCAACTCTTTCTAAAAATGATCTTTCAGGAACGATCGAGAAAATGTGTATAAAGCACCCCTTGGAGAGTCTATCACACAGCAGGTACTCAGTGAGCAGTATTTTCTTTTCCTGTCAAAGAGGTTATGAGCTGGCACAAACTGTCCTCATAACAGACAGATAGCGGTAAGGATTCATCACTGGCAAGTCAGTGGTTAAGAGGCCAGGTGACTCTGCTGACCGTGACTGGATTCACCCACACATCTAGAGCAGATGAGCTGGCTGTGGCAGCTGCCCTCAGCAGGGACACCTAGGATGACCCAGTTCTGCTCCTTGTGCTGTTGTTCTGCAGCAGCTTAGCCTGGGCACATTCTCAAGGCAATGACAGAGGCAAAGAAAGAACAAGTTAATGCATGCGAGTCTTCTTGAAGCTTCAGCTTAAATTTTATCCATTGCTAAGTTTGCCATATCCCATTGCCCAGGGCAGGCCAAACAACTTCCAGGGAAGGAGCTGTGAAGTCCCACAGTAAACCACAAACATGCAGCAAGGTGTGACCAACTGAATGAAGGCCCTGAGGTGATCGGTCTGCCTCACCTACAGGTACCTCGGTGGGTTAGCATTTCCAGAGAGTACAATTTTGGAATGGGCACCATGTCAAATGAATGACACATCTCCCTTAATTCTGTTATATTATGATGTTAACTCCTGGGGGTAGTACACAGATCTGGGGACTCAAGGAGCATACCCCTGTGATTCCCAAACCCCACCTGGCTTGGGAGGTCATCCTATCAGTGATCTCAGGCTTGGTGAACTGGCCTCAACGCGAATGGAATAAATGAAGGTAAAACTGTAATGGTACTTTGGAGCTGGGGGTGTGGATAGTGTTAGTAGTTTCACCTACCGGTGAAAAGGCCCAAGTGTCTAACAAATTATTTTGAACCTTTTAAAGAACCCATTCCATACTAGCTGCTAGACTGAAAAGACAGGTCACATAATTAACAAAGTACAGCTCCTGCTCGAGGATTACGGCAGATAGATAGGGACAAGACCTTTGCTCCACGCCAGGGCAGCCACCAGCTGCACACGGCCAGGAGACACTTGAGATGTGGCTGGCCTCAGGCGACACGGAACACCAAGTCTGAAACACTGTGTTTGGTCAGTTTACTACGGAAAGGAGAAGAATGAAAACTATTCAGTCATCTTTCATGTCCGGTGCACGTTGGAACGCTAACCCTTCAGGTGCACTGGATGACACAAAATACATCACCAAAACTAATGCAATATGTCCTTTTCTACTTTTTCAGTGTATCTAATAAAAAACTTAGAGTTACAAATACAGCTTGCGATATATTTCCAGGAGAGAGCAAGGTGCTAGCCTCACGGATGGCGTAGTGAGGCAGGTCCACGGTAGTGAACAGCCCGCAATCTGAAACCAGGTTGCCTCAGACGTAAGATATAAATCTGGATTGTATTGTTCCAGGCAGGTGAACGAATTAGAAATATTATAGGCGGTCAGACAGGGCTGGGCCAGTGCAGAAGACCAGATACCTTGCAACCTTGGAGGAGATAGACACTTCTGCTGTGGGTCAGTTCTCATGATAAAAGGCAAAACAAGTGCACCCACACCCTAAATCTAAACATCAGGGACTGATATTCTAAATCGGTCCGGATCACCTTGAGGAAGCCAGGAGCCACCATCCCAATGTCTTACAGAAAGTCACTGCTCTTTAAGCATGCCCGCTTGCTATGTGACTTGATTCCCCATTTGTCCCCGGTTTTTCAATTTTACCTGAACAATTAATCTTACTGGTTTCTCCTAGTTCTGTCCCACCTCATGCCCCCACCTGCCGTGTGAGTTTCCATGTCTTCCCCATCTTGGACCTGTCTCCCCTCGTGATTTTGCTGTATGAAATCCTTAGAAAAGATGGGGACTTTGGCAACCCACTTGGGACCCCTTCTGTCTGTCTGTCTCTTTCTCTCTCTCTCTCTCTCTCTCTCTCTCTCTCTCTCTCTCTCTCTCTCTCTCAGAATGGAAGCTTTCTTTCTCTTAATAAATATATTCTGCTTTTAACCTCTTTTTTTCTCAAATTCATTATTATATTTTAGAGAGCATGAACTTGTATCAGACATCTAGTAGGTTGGGAGCTTTGTTCTCCTATATCAGTATCACTTGATGGCTCTGTTACTGTGGGCAAAATCCTCAGCCTCTCTGTATCTCATGTTATCATCGGAAGGACTGAAAAATAAATTACTTACCTTATAGTGAGAGCTGTTATAAATTTATTCAGTTTTACTGTTTGCATTTCATTTTTTTTTTTTTTTTGCCACATGGAGATTGGTTCAAAAAACAGGGCCTTTGCCATGAGGTACATCTTTGACCTTTTAAATTTTGAGACAAGGTTCCATGATGTTGCTAAGTTGTTCAGGCTGGGATTGGACTTGGAATGCTCCTGCCTTGAACTCCCAGAGTGCTAGAATTATAGGCATGTGCTACCATGCCCAGCTTGTTTGAAGCCTTGGATGAGTTAATTCGTGCAAACTGATTGAATACCACCTCATGTACGTGGTAGTTAATATTTTAAGAATGTAATCAGTTCCAAGTTAGGATATGGTACTCAGTCATCTCATGCATGCAAGGAGTCAGAGACTTCTTGAGGATAGGGTAGGTGGGGAGGGTATGGGGATTGAGAGAGAGGGAGAGAGAGAGAGAGAGTGCAGGTACCAGAGGTGTGAAGGCTAAGCAGGCAAGAGAAGAGGCAGGGCCGAGGTAGTTACTGCAGCCTCAGAACCAAGCCTGCTGTGTCCTGGGGCTGAAATTGCTGATTGGAGCTTAGAGTATAAGGAGGTGAGACTAAGGCAGGGAGAGATCAGACCAGAAAGGCTTGACAGCCATAGCTGGTGGTTAGACTTGATCCCAAGAGCTTGAAGTATTGAAACTTGGGAAGGAACAGGGTCTCAGGGGGGACAACTACCATAAGGGGATATTCCTGAGATTACACTCAGCTGTCCACGTGACATTTCTCTGTATCCACAAGGGACTGGTTTCAAGGCCTCCGTAGGTAATCAGATCTGTGGACCAGTTAACTTTGACCTCCCCAGAGCGACATATTTCCAGGAGAAAGCAACGTGCTAGACGTCACAGATCACGTAGTGAGGCAGGTCCATGGTAGTGAACAGCCCGCATTCTGAAACCAGGTTACCTCAGACATAAAATTTAAATCTGGATTGTATTGTTCCAGGCAGGTGAGTTGAGTAGCTGGCACAATTATTCACTCTTATGTCTGCAAGTCAGCTGCTGGCCAGTTGCTGAGCTTGGGCTTGGCTTGGCAGTTCTGCCTGAAGCTGGGGGTTGGGCCACTGCTGGCTCATTTTAGGCTCATGTAGGGCTGCAGGCTGGTTACGCAGTGGAAGTCCCTGTGTGTGCAGAGGTAGCCCCTGTCCTGTCAGCAGAGTAAAAAACAGTGATCAATGAAAACAAACGATGAGACTTCCCAGCAGAACCTGCACACTGTCCCTCCCACCTAGACGCCCTTAGCTGGAGGATGCCACACGGCCAACCCACATCTAGGGGAAGGAACGTGCACTCCGCAGTGGCAAGGGCAGGGTGCAGGAAGGGCAAAGGACACAGGCCTGAGAGGTGACCTCCTAAGAGTGGCTGTAGAGGCCCCTCTATGGCAAGAACATGTGGACTGAGGACATGGGAAGGAATCAGATGGAACCATTCCTAGTAGAGATTTTTAAATTGAGCAATGCTTTAGTATAATAAACACACATATATCTTAAGCGTATGACTCAATGAGTTTTGAGAAATGTTTACACATATGTAGCCAAAATAGATGGGACCAAGGGTCAAGTGTCTTTTCTTTTCCAGTTATTCCTGTACCCCTTGTTGGAAAGACTTCTTCCCTATGGAATTGCTCTGACATCTTTGTGAAAAGATCACTGACCATGCAAAGTGGGTTTATCTCTATCTCATGACCATATCATATGCTTTTTGATTTTTTTATTTTCTCTCTTTCCCTCTCTCTCTCCCCCTCTTTTTTATCTTTTTTTGGCCTTGTGTTTTGTTATTTAAAATTTTTTAATTAATTTGAAGGTAGTAAAATACAACAGAACAAGACAGAGCAAAGCCAGTCGAGACAGTACAGTGAAATTGGTACAGAATGTCACAGCAGGTTACCAGGATAACAGTAATAGGGACCATAGTATATCTCATTATCTTCACAATAGTTGTTCTTTCAATCAGGTATAGCAAAATCAAACCAAATATAGAACATTATAGAACTTATCAAAACAGAATATTGAATAGAGCAATACAATTAATCAGAACAAAGCAAAACAGTGATAACAATATTTGCCTTCAAAGAGATGGCAGAAGGAAATCCCCCCATTTGCTATATTGCATATGGTCAAACTCCCAAGAGCTGCTCAGACCTCTGGCTCCCATTTGCTAACGGGAGTGGGGTGGGGGTGGTGGTGGTGGTGGTGGGGGGGGGACAGGATGTTTGATTCTCAGCCCACACGCTGGTAGGCTCATGGCTACTTACCAGGGAGGTGAGTGGGTTGCTTGGTTTCCCAAGTTTCAATAAGACATGGATCTCCGGAGACACTGGCTGGCTCTCTCGCTAGGGCGGCCACCATCTGCTCGGCTTGATCTTTTTGTGATGCTGAGGACGGAAGCTAGGGCACTGAGCTTGTAAGGGAAGTTCTCTGCCATCGTGGTGAACCTCCCAGTCAACTCCCTTCTTCTTCCTTTTATTGGATAACTTTCCTTAGATTTTCTGTTTTTAATTCAACATATTCTATTTCGATTCATTTGGTGGTTGCTAAAAACTTTGCCATGAATATTGAATGCTATATTTAAAAAAATATAATATCTACATAAACATAAATTTCTAGTCTCCTCTTAAAGAAAATGATACCCTTAGGACAATTCAGCTTCCCTAAAAATGATCCTCTCTCATCTTTCATTTTTTTTTCTGGAATTATTTAAAAAACCAGGTTATTATTTACAATTAATGCTTATTTAGATTTTTCCAAAAAATTGCACAATTTACAATTAATGTGCATTTAGGTTTTAAACCACTGTTTTCTGATCTCTGCCCTCCACAATGCTTTCTGTGGACACTACTCCATTTTCCTAAACCCACTGTTCAATATGGCTTTAAATAAGGTCTGTGGAAAGTAGTAGCTCTTGGTCTGTTTGTGAAAACAAATTTCAACCCCACAATTCCATTTCAAATGCCCTGTTATCAAGAAGGCTCTGCTGTTGAACACAAGTTTAAGGTCTAGCTCCTAAAAGATTTATCTCCTCTATATCTTCACAACGGCTGTACAATTGGATTTCTGCTTACTGTGTTGTGTGGCTGGGTTCCCACAGTGGCTACTGAAACATTTTGTCTATTGCTTTCATATTTGACGCTGTGTTTTGAAACTTAGGACTTCTGCACACGTTTGATCTTCCGCTGTGAGCCGGCATGACAAGAGTCAGAAAAAGCACTGTGCAGATGAAGGAAAACACAAGTGAACGCACTCCAGTGCAGTGAGAATCTGGAGACAGCCCGGGGTTGTGGTGTTGGGAGGGACGGGGACCTCATGAACATGACTGCGAGGGCAGGGGGAGGTCGCAGAGGGCCGGGGAGAGGAGAGGAGCAGGAGTTCACGGTCAGTGAGATGGAAATGCATGGAAACATTTGAGCAGGAGAAAGGGCAAGATGGATTTCTAGATTCGTGAAGTCATTTGGCATGTATGGCCGGCTTTCTTAGCCTCTCATCAGCTCCTTAGCGCCTGTGATGTTCCTGCCATGTCTGTGTGTCTGTTTACACAGCCTCCGGGAATTCACATTTTGAGAATGCTTTCTGCAGTATAAATAAAGGCTTCCAGCATTAGCCTGCAGGCAATAAGGAATCATGTCAAAGCACTGGCTTAACCCTGGGTCGCAAATGGCTTGTGTCAGAGGAAGCAAAAACATAATTTACATTAGTTTTGGCCAATTTTTGATTAAATTAAATATATCAAGTAATTCCTCAAGAAATTCACTGTAGGTTGAGGCAGGATTATGAGTTCAAAGCCAGCCTGGACTACAGAGGGAGTTAAAAAACAACAAACAAACAACAGAATTCCAAAACAAAACAAAACAAAACAAAATGTTATACATATGAAAAAGAGATAGAGTAGGAATCTATAGCATTCAAGTGGCTTAATGAAAGTATCAACCAATCATAATGTGGAAACCTCATTTGGAATCTGTTTTGAACTGTAAAAATGGCATTAGGTAATTGGAAATTGAGCACAGTTCAGATATTGTATGAAATGAAAAAATTATGAACACGTTAGATGTGATAATAGACAGTGATTATTCCTCTGCACTGAGATGTGTTTCACGGCCTCTGGGATTTGATTCAAAGTATCACAGTGAGAGGTGGTAAGTGTGAGAAGAACACAGTCCTAATACGGCTAAGTAGATCACTTTTGAACTAGAAAATGAGTAATGGACACTTATGACGCCAGCCTGTCTACTTTTATTTATTTGTTTTTTTGGAGGCAGGGTCTGGCTTTGTAGTTTAGTCTGGCCTTGAACTGATTATGCAGCTCAGGCTGTCCTTGAACTCATGGTGATCTTTCTGCCTCAGCCTCCCGCGTGTTGAGATTACAGGTGTGTGCCACCACACCTTGCGTGTTTACTTTTGTGTAGGGTTGAAATTTTACATGATAAAAATCTTTGATAATTTAAAAAGCAATTTTAAAGCATTTAGTAAAATATTACCTAATCAGTGTGAACCTTCCAGAGAAAAACGTCTGTGATGCTTCTCCTTTACAATGATTCTTAATTTCATTTATTAGCTACCCATCTATCCACCATCAATCCATTCATCTGATCCTTATCCATTCACCATCTCTCCATCCAATCATCCATCCATGCATCCATCCATCCATCCATCCATCCATCTCTATCCATTTATATACCCATCCAACCACATTTTACCTAATTACTGGTCTGTATTCTTAAATTATAACCATTATCCAAGTGTCCGGTTCAGAGCTGTCTTAAAACTGTGCTCCCTGAAAACCAAAGCTTGAAAAGACGTTTCAAGTGCCAGCAGTTTATTTTGGAGGAAAAACTTGGCAAGAAGGGAAAGCAATCAGTCAGTCACCTTATTGGCCAGCTCAGGCCCTGGGGACAACTACAGGTCCAGCTCTGGGGAATTCTACAGGGCAGTGTTAATTAAACACCCACCCCACAGTCACTCCTGTTGAATGGTGATGGGTGTTTTGATGCCGGCTCTGTCAGTGACTAGTTGAGGGTTGTTCCAAGAAGTTCAGTCTCTGGAACTTCCCAATGTACTGTTCCCAGACCAAGTATTCTTCCACAGCTTTAGAAGAAAAGCCATTTGTTACGTTCCTGTAGATCGAATCTTTACATAGGGCTCAGTAGACTTAAAATGAGTATATCTTGAGGCACGTGTGCCGGTGCATGCCTGCAGTCCTAGTCTCTTAGAAGCTGAGGCAGGACGATCATGTGTACCTCTGAGTTCAGGACCAGCCTGGGCAAGCACAAAAAAAAGCAAGCACATCTTACACTTGAGTGTGGACTAAAACTTGCGACAACAATTCTTCTAGTAATCTGACAGGCCTGTGAGATTAAAGAGATCTGTTAGGTAAAGATTTGCCCTCACATTTTACAAGGCTCCTGACCTTGTTAATACGCTCAACTTCAAGTCATTCTCTTTACTGGTCTCTTGGAGAGGTTGGGTGAAGAAAAAATCACCTTCCATTATTCCTCTTTTTTCCTTTTTGAGAATGAAAATATTTATTCTTCATTGAGGAAATGAAGAGAGTTAGTGTATATTTAAATTTTATACTGAGTTGATTTAGTTTGAATTAGAATTTTTGATTTAATATGAATCAGAACTTTTGTAGAAAGACAGTACTAATTCAAACACTTTAAGTAATAAAACCGATAAGTTTCCGACATGCATAATTCATATGCAGCAGAGCTTTTCTTAGCTTCATAATTATTACTTCCTTCCATGGTTGCAGTCCTTGGCATATATTTAGCGGCTTTTTGGATTCTGCAGTCTCTTTATGAGAAGTAAGCTCAGAGCGAGTTCAGGCATTTCTACTTTGCCTCTACTGTTCCCACATGTAACCCCATTGGAAATATCAAATTTCTGACTTGAAAATGACTGGCTATAGGTCCACGGGGGTTGTGGGAATTTTCAAGTCCCCGCTGTCCCTAGCCTTAGTATCCCAGGTGGCTCTGCCTCATTATGGGACTAGAAGATTTCATCTTCACTTTCTCTTACCAGGGGGACTTCTGATCCAGGGGGCTCCTGTTCAGTGGCTGCTGGAGGGCCTCAGCTGCTGCCGCCACCTCTGCTACTAATGCCAGGGGCAACTCAGCGGTGTGCATCTGGCAATTATGGATCATAGTTTCTCCAAATCCAGATGCCAACTTCCCCAGAACCCAGGGGACAGAGCCATCATCTGTGGAACAATTCTCCCGAACTGAGCTACGACATTTGTGTTGTTTTGTGTAACGATGAGCAAACCTGCAGCTACATACCGGGGTTGGTTTCTTCCCCTGGAATCATCTCTAGCAATATCTGCACTGTGGCTTATCCCATATTGTGGATTTATCCTGCCTAACTTGGAGAACTGTTTAATTGTCATTCAACCCAACAGGAGGAATTTCATGGGAATTCATACTAAGTGCCTCAAACTCAACCAGTAGTAAGAGAAAGGCAAATGAAAACAGCCGTGAGAGGTGACCCTTTCCCACACGTAAGATGGAGGACACTCTAAAGCTGGCGGTTCAGATATTTCTGATGTAAACATGGCACTCAGCGACTGTTCCACTAAGATCCTTGGAATCCAGTGGTAGGGAGCAAGGCAAGGCTCGCAGGCCCCAGCCTTACACCTTCCTGACATATCAGGAAATGGTCTTAGAGCTGTGTACCTGACTTTGAGGGTTTCCTCAGCATTTGCCCTGATGCCAAAGGCTCCAGTTTTGATCTTTGCATTTTTCCCCTTGAGGACATTTGCTTGCTAGAAAAGCAGCTACTGGCCTTCAAGCTTTTCCTTAAATTCTAATAAAATACTACATAGTTCCTCCTCTAGTCCCTCTTTTACATTTTCCCATAAGCGTTCAGAGAAATCATTTGTTATTTTTAACATTCTGCCTGGGAACTTTCCTAGCTAATCTTATCATCAGATGAAGTAAACTCCAGAGTTAATTTCTGGGAATTACCAGCCTCCAATGCGCTGTATCTCCCACTTCACAGGAGAATTAGAACTGGTGCCAAGATTCAGAGGGAACAGTGTGGCCCAGACTAGTAAAGTCCTGATTCTGATCTCCAGGGGAAAACACTAACATGGACTTCAACAGTCTTAACCCTGGCACTGAAGACTTTGATTTTTTGTGAATGTGTGCCTTTGGACCGAAAGAAAATACTGAAGTAAGGAGAAACTTTGAGGAATCTAATATTTGTTAGATAAATTCATAGAAGAGACTCACTAAAAATATTTATGTGAGGTTGGGTAGGTAGAAAACATTTTTCATTCAGTTCACTATTATCTTTTCAACACCTACCTTTTGCGGAACATTCTACAAGGAACTTGGTGTTGGACAGAGTAAAGTATAATCCTTGATTTCACATGGGATATTTTGTAGATCATATGAAGGACCAATAGTTATATTTAAGGCATGCCTTAATTAGAATCACATGGATAATCTTTCTTACTATCACTAATAAGGAAAATTCCCTATGCATAAAAACAACACTTGTGTCTAAAACTCACTGTTAATATGAAACTAACATATAGCATTTGTAAGAAGTCAATGTACAAAAAGGAACTATTAAAAAATACCAGCTAGCACAGTATGATTCTGGAAGATTCTGTTAGGAAAAAGAATCAAAGTCTTGTGGGGCCAAGTGGTTTCATATCTGTTTCCCAGTTATGTTTTTGCTTTTCCATGTCTGTGATATGAGGAAGAATACCGGCTTTGTGGTCGGTCTACCGGGTCTGGGTTCCAGTGCAGACGCTATGAGGTAAAGTGTGTGGTGTAGGTCTGCTGAATGTCTCTGTGCCTCTTCATGGGAAAATGGAGATAAGTCTTTGCATTCCCAGCCTCTGCTCCCATGCCCAGCCCAGTGTTACAGTGCAGTATTTGTTAAACAAATACGTGATGACAGGAATGTTCTTGAGATTTAATGGAAAATCTCCTTAGCATGGCTGTCACGGGGCCTGTTCTTGGGTAAACATCCATCAGAGCAACTGCGGTCTCCTTCTGTTTTACTCCCGGTCATGTCTTCACTGCACCACCATTGGCTCCCTTCCTAATGTAACATCTGAAACAAGCTCACCCAGCTAAGTGTGGCTTTGTGCATCACCATCTTGGTGTGTCATGGGGTTTCTGCTTCTGGGGACTCCAGAATGTGATCTGTGGGGAGCTGGTCTTATTTCTATGATGTTGTTCAGGTTTGATGTGCAGCCATTGCAATGTCTCAGGTTAAATGAGACTGAGAGGGGGGTAGAGCTGTGTCAATGATAACACCCAGATGAGGTGTTATATTTTATGATACAACCATCAGTGACAATTCTCACAGCTGACAAAGTATAGGGGTTGGGGACCTTGCATGACTAGTCAAAGAGGGAGAGATGTCACACAAAGTCCGCCAATATTTGTTAGACTGTCATCTTCTTTTCCTAAATAGTCCCACTGCATCCTGCTATAGTTTTACAACAATGTAGGGCCACCCCTACAGGTTTCCCTCCCGTCCAGGTGAGGCAGATGGGAGAGACATTCGATCTTCCAGATCAAATACACTTTAAGGCAAACCGTCACTTGGCCAATCAAACTCAAGAACTTTTGCATTTATGAATATCCTGAAAGAAAATTCTGGATAGAATATTGGGCTATTAGTTTGAAAAGAGGTATCCTGTCTATAAAAATGATTTTTTTGTCTAAACAGAGATAAACAAGGTACATATATGGGTCAGTGGTTTTCATAAGATCTAGAATGGAAAGAAAAATTTAATGCATAATGAGAAGTGTGTAGTCTTCCAGGACCTTAGAGAGCCAACAATAATTTTAATAAACCATGTATGTGAGGATATTCCTGGAGGAGAAGATAAGCCAGACCACAATCTCTTTGCAAGGCTGCCAGGACACTTGATTGAAATGCTAAGACATTTGTATATTCTTTAAGGCCAAGACCTGGGAAAATATAACCATAGTTTGCCAGGCAAGAAGGAAATACATTTACAAAAGACATCCCTTTATACTGTTATAAGAGACATTCAAAAGTGGAAGTTCTGTAGAGGATTTTCTTGTGGTTACCATTATAACTACATTTTCCATCCTCTCCAAATATTGCATTTTGATAGAGTTGATCAACCAGTGTATCAGTGAATGGGTAGTTGTACGCACAAAATGATGATTATCTGTTAAACTGAACTTTAGATCCATTAGCCATGGTATCCAGTGTTCCTCCCAGAGACCTAGGATGGTAAGGGGTTCCAGGCACCTTATTTGGAGGCTTTGTTTCTGAAGTGCTAACCGCTGAAGTACCTGCCTCTAGAAGAGGTGATTCCATTAGTCACCCAAGCCACAAACTCCCTGAATTCACCGGAAGTGCAAAGATGAACGCACATTCCACAGAGGCATCATCAGTTATTTGTATTTTGCAGTACAGTGAAAAATAAACCCGAGTATTGAAAGCCTGGGGATATGCATGGACAATGGCCAGGTCCTATATAAAAAAGGTTTTAACCCATAACCTGCAGCAATTTGCCCAAGAATCAGCCCCTTATCTACAATATTTAGGTGACTAGTTTGCCCCATAAATCAAACTGTAGGAACCCAGGTTTCTCTCTGTACTGAAAATCTTTGAAGCTAAACAATAACTTCTGTATTACTAGTCTTGTTTTCTCATTTATTTGATTGCATCCTTCATTAATTTGCACAGCACTGTAGCTTAATAAATAGGCTTTGTGAGTTGTAGGTTTAGAAGTTATCCCAACTGCTATTCATTCATTCATTCATTGATGAAACGTTTACTGAAAGTTTAACATGGGCCATATTCCTTGGTAGGTACAAGGGCTGTTATGGATTAAAAACTGATGGTAAAAGTTAACACTAACTGAATTACATCAGCACGGTGCTAAGGGTAGATGTTCCACCTGAGGAAAGTTAAGTTGCCAGCATAAATAAAGACGAGGAGAAGACGCATGAAGCATTGTGGGTCTCTAAGTGTTGCTGTTTGAGCCGTTGGTTCTCCTGGAGGAGCTTGTCATGCTGGCTTCCCCAGTGTGAGTTTGACCATTGTCATCGTAGGAGCTCGGGACCTTGTTGGTGAGGGTGGCTGTGGTTCACCTTGGGGGAGCTCTGGTCCTTACATTGAGCATTGCTTCCTGGCTCCAGACGGGAAGACATGTGTTGCTTAATCTCCAGGACAAACTCATCACACTGGCTTCCTGGCATGCACTCAACTGCTCTTGTCATTGGAGGATCTTGGGACCTGAGTTGTTGAGGATGGCTGTGGTGCTTTTCAAGACAGCCCTGATCCTGGTTTTGAGCGTGACTTCTTGGCTCCAGAGTAGAACCCTCAACCTACCAGCATGGCTCCTTCACCCTGCTGGCATAGACATTCTAGCTTTCACCACTGACCTTTGTACCTTCACAGCATGGATCCATAAAACAGACTGGCACGAGTCCTTCTCATGGACGCTAGACCTCCAGTTGGACTCGTGGGAGGCATTGTCATGGGCTCTAGGTTTTCATCTGGACTCATACAGGACATTGCTGTGGGATTCAGGCCTTTGGCTGAATATTCTGGGTCTTTAGTGTTGTGGATAGAAGTGGCCAGAGTGTGGTGCTTATATATATTCCTGCGCTTTCTTGTGTTAAACTCTTGGGTGACCATCATAAAAATATTACAAATTCTGTGTCCTGATTCTAATTGTTCTCTGCACAACCCCTGACTACCACAGGGGCAGTGAAACAGTCCCTCCAGTAGAATACAGTAGCTTCATAACTAAGGAGAAGAACAGAATGACCTGTGATCCATTCAGTGGGTATCAACAGTGACACTGCTGGGAAAGTGTTTGCTTTTCTTTTGGTACCCAGGATCAAATTCACAACTTTGCACTTGTCAGGCAGATACTTATACTACTGAGCCAAATGCGCGGCCTGGGAAAGTATTTGCTAAAAGTGGTATATGAACTGCTGGTTTCATGAAATAATTCCCAGGAAGTTGAAATCAGAAGAAACCTTTTACTTAAATAATTATAAAATTGAATGAGGACTAGAGAAATAAGCATTCAAATCCACCAGATCCTTGACTTCACAGATATTGTTGGGTTAGAGTTTGTATCAGTAAGAAGTCTATCTACTAAGGCAATAAAAACCACGGTAGAGGAAAGAAGGAAGGTTCTCTGACTCCCTTGGTTCTTACATGGGTTCTTTGGCCTGATCTAGGAACTCAATTGATGTAAGAGCTGCATAACAAATGAAAAGCATAAACGCTTTATTAATTTTATATGTACATGAAGATCTTTGCAAATGAATAAAGTCTGAAGAAACGGCCAGAATGTGGTGCTTATATATTTTGCAGACACAGGTAATAAATTTGTGGTGGGATGACAGGACGAGTGAGGATCTGGACTGAAGCAGTAACTTCTGGGGATGTCACTAAGAGATACGGGGGGAGTGTTGAAGCTAGTGGAAGATAAAGTTCACTTCAAAGGGCTGGTTTATCGGAGCTCACTGCAGGCCCGATGACTGGTCTTAAAGGTCAAGGCTAGTTTTCAGCCCTCCACTCCTTCCAGAAGAATCTTTATGGCCTGCTGTATGGGAAAAAAGTGAAGCTCCAGTGCCTCAGATGGTTTCAGCTTGGAACAGTCAATAGACCAATTTGGCATATTTTACTCTAACTCCTTTAGCATCCTAATTTTAACAGAGAAAATCAATACAAAGAATTGTAAATCGGACGCTAAAGAACTACAAAAGGCAGAAAGAGAACAGTTGCCACTGTTGGAGAAAGCTGCCACTGGCAGGGCAGGGGTCGAAGCTGTCACAGGTTTAGCAGGGCAGGGTGGAAGCTGTCAGAGGTTTAGAAGCTCAGAGGGGACCCAGAGAGGTAAAACTCAAGCCTTGCTGCTTGGTTAGTATTGTTCCTTCCTGGAACTGAGTGTGGGGGGTGGTCCAAGTATGGGACGAATGTCTGTGTGGGAGCCAGGCTGGGGCTGGGGCTGAGATGTCTTGCAGGGGCTGTTTCAGCAAGCTTTAGAAGCACCATAAACCGGTGCGGGGTTAACGATCACGGCAACACTGCCCTCTGTGGGTGGAGGTGTTTGCAGCAGGACAAAGGACCAAAGCCTTCTAGCCTTGCCACCTCTCGCTGGCCTCCACTGGCTGACCTCGCTCCCTGGAACAAAGATGATTTGCTTAGAGCATGACAAGTTTCAGAAACTGTGTACAGCCTGACCTCTGAATCTGTGGACTCCACAGCTGTGGATGCAGACGGCACAGATGCCCTTTGTTGCCAGATCACTTGCACCAGCCGAGAGGAAATAAACTCTCCTACTGGTTGGTTTAGTGGTGAGATGACCAGATGGCTTCAATTTGTTTTAATGAAACCACTGTGTCCCCTGGTGGGAGCACTCTGCCCGAGAAGCCATCAGGGGAGGCAGGAAGCAAATCATCCAAGTAGAGGGGAAGGAGCCTTTCCCCTAACCTGATTACAGACCTCCAGTGACAGCCCCATGACGACCCATGGACTGCCACAACGTCCAAGCATAACTGCCTTTGCCAGGCGCAGGCTGAGCTCCATCCTGCGCACGCCCGCCTTTTTGGCAGCGGCCCGCCGTCCTGTCAGCCTGCTGCTCCAGGATGGAGAGAACTGCAAGGTGCACTGTGCTCACCCTCACAGTGGGAAGGGATCAAGTTCTCTGCTTTCACAGCTTTCTCCTAACTCATCAGAGCCAAAGACACAGAGAAGCCAAAATCGAGACTCAGGGAGAGAGGAGACATCTACTTCATTGATTTGCTGGGAACAAGATTAAATGAGCTCATTTATATCAGGTTCATGCTGGAAGATGTTCTGGTCCGTGGTAAATTCTATCAGGCTGTAGCATGGGAGACTGCTAACTTTTTGACACATAATTTCTTATGGTTCAATCTGATTCTAAATTCTATATATATATATCCATATCCTACAGACTATATTCTATATTCTAAATTAGTGGGTAGTTTCAGGAAATTAGTATTTGGATAAAATTTGTATTAATGAACTAAAATTATTACTTGAAAGCATAATAGAAAAAGGTGCAAATAAACACATTACAGAACTTTAATTGAATGCCTTAAACAACAAAACATACTACCCAAAACTGAGGGTGAACTGGTAGCATACAAATGCTTCAGGCTAGAGGTTATGTTTGTTGTTGATCAATTAACATATAATAAATTCTAATGACATTTGATTCCAAAATGAATGCACGATTTGGATTGATATGATTAATAATTCAAAGCAAAATATAAACATAAGGGCAACTAAAACATTAGCATTAATTTGCAGGAGTCAACTAAAGGTCAGTGACTGGAGAATTATGCATTTTTAAAAAAAAAATCTTCAGTAAACAGCCCTGTGCCTCCTGTCACTGAAGGTCAAGGGCTGGAATTATACTCTTGACAAATAGAATTAGGAAAAGGATGTATAACATCTACCAGACATCTGTTTCAAAAACAGCATGTTTCCAAAATTATACATTTCTTTACAAATAAACATTACTTATTAGCAACTACACAGGCACCATCAGGATGAACTCCATAATAGGTTGCCTTCACAGGGATCCTGGAGCCATATTTGAAGATATTCACTTTAATCTTGGGGCTTTAAGAACATCTTCTTCATTTTAATAGGTTTCATGTTTCCATTTTCATCTTCATAATTGGCACGGTCTCTCTTCTTGGCAAACTTTTTTCCAATTGTTCCCACCAAGGTTTCATATCTGTTAAGACAAGACAAATAAAAAAGCTGGAAGCCAGTCTTGTCAGCAGTATCCAACCACATACAACAAAGAGTAAGACAATGAAAATTATGATTAAAAGAAACCATCTAATTGAAAATTTATGAATTTCACTAAGAATGTTAATGTGCTTCACCGATTTTGCTCTTTGACACAATCCTAAGTAAACTGAGCTGTACGATTCTGCATACATGGAAGCAGCACAGGAAAAGAGCCCTTAGTGGCTGGCTTGCCACAGGCACAGGTCCACCTGTGGCCACAGGAGGAGGAGGACTGCAGGGACCCCAGCTGGAGCGCCAGACGTGCACAGGAGAGCTAGCGTCTGGCATGGCAGGCCACACAGCTGTCCCCAGGCAACGGTTACCTTCTAGCCATTTCTTCATCTGACACATCGAGTTCTACTGTTTCATCTTCCTCTTCCTCCTCTGCTTTGTTCTTAGCATTCATCTGAAGCATTAATTTCTGAAAAATACGTCGATGCTGGCCATCAGGGCTGGAAACAGCTGTGAAAGGGGCTGGTGCTGAATGTAGCTGAAGGCGGGGAAAGTGAAGTTGCAGAGCCCTGTGCGAGGCCTAGAAAAGCTTCCAGAGGGTCCCTGCAACATGATCCGAAGGCCACCGGCGCTAGCAGGGAGCAGCTCTGAAGCGAAGGGGCAGCAAGACAAAGCTCTGCCAGGCTGCATTTAGGGTTAAAAATTTAAATTGTGTTTTAGATCATAAATCTTACTCCGTGTCACTTATAATTAAAGTGGCACAGCTTAATGAGCACATTCTAGTGAGGGGAGAGAACAAATGAAGCTTGAGATTTCCTCTGAGCTTCCTGCCTTGGCCCAAGTGGACAGCGGTACAGCGGTTAGTGGCAACTTTAACTTCCTCCTGTGGTAGAGTGGGGAGGCGCCACCACGGGACATGAGTGCAAGGCTGGCCCTGCGGTAGGGGGAGGACCCTGCATCTTAGGCCCCCCTAACCTCAGGGTAAAAAACGTATCACACATGATGTCCCCAAGCCACAGGGCTCTCCTCCATCTCTTTCTCTCCTCACGTTATTAACCTTTCCATCATAGTTATCCTGACAAGACTAAAAAAAGAAAAATGTACAATACTTTCTTTACAGCAAGGGGAGAATGAAGAAGGCAGACATAGGAGAAGTTTCTACTAGTCTTCCTCACACTGAAGGATTCAAAACCTCCCCCGAGGCAGGACAGCCAGCACGCCAGTGTGCTGCGACGAGGGCGGCTCCGACAAGCTGCCCACACGCCTCTGGGGGCTTCCCCCTTCCCTCCGCGGCAGACACACTTGGGGGTGGCTGTGTTTGCCCAAAACCCAGTTCTCTGGACTGCAGGCTCATAAGCCTGACTTCCTTTGCTCTCTTTTCTTCCCATGCAACTTTAAAGCAGGTCAAAATCTCCACAAAAAGAACAACAACAATACAAAAGAAAAAAGAACGTAAAGAAGAAAACTGATCTATCATATTTACATAAGCTCTGGCAAGGGGGTAGGTGCACTGCACTTTCTAGAGGCACCACAGAGTAGCAGCTCTGGCCCGGGAATGCTGGAATGATTTTACGTGCTGGGAGAGACGTGACAATGTATGGAGACTTTTTCGTTGTCATGATGGGTTGAAGGTGAGTGTGTCCACGCTAGTGGAATTTCGTGGGTAAAGGGGAGGAGCCAGAGATGCTGCTGACCATCCTGCAGTGCTCAGGAAAGGCACCACCATGAAAAATGATCTGGCCCCAAATGTCACTACTGCCAAGGCGAGAAATCCTGGCTTGGAGCGCAATCATAAAACTAAATATTTATACACAAATGTCCGTGCAAGTGGTCATGCAGGTGACAGGATGGCTCTTAACACACAGGACTGATCAAAATAACAATGGATGTTTTGAAAATATTGTAGTAAGAGACCCGGTGCCATTAATTACCCTCAAAATATTTCTTCTCTCTTCAAATACACTCATCCCATTGTTCTTTCCACTTTTTGGAGCAGTTCAGGAAGCCCTCTTTTGTGTCCTTACAAGGCACAAATCAAAAATAAGGTGTGAGTTGTTGCCGAGTGCCATGCAACAGAAAAGCGGGCTCGTAAAACCATGTGTCTGACTGCTGCATTACCACATTTCACACTGGGCAACTTCCGGCTTTTCTCCAATGTCAAAACAACCTCAAAAGGAAAATGTTTTGAACTGATTCAGGACACTGAGGCAGTCATGACAATGCAACTGAAGACGTCCATGAAGGAGGACTTTCAGAATTTTCTCATAACGTGGGAAGAGTGAGAGACATGTGTGTTGCAAGGGAGGGGGTGTATCTGGAGGGTCCTAACAACAATGTGTCTTTTACAGCGATACATTTTAGATTCTTAAACAATCACTGTATTTTTAGGTCACACCTAATAAATGAGTTAAGTAAAGATCACTTCTCTTAAACTTACAACAGAAATTTTAAACAACAGTGCAGTTACAAGGTGAATATTTATTTTTCAAATAGACTCCCAAAGGATTCACTTAAAAATTCATTTATAAGCTTAGATTAAAACCTGTCTATTAAAAAGTCAAATTACACAGATTTTAAGTAACAGTTTTTCCATTAGAAAAAATACATTTATAGATGCCAGAAAATAACTTTTCATAACACCATCATATGAATAAAATCCTGACATTTTTATAAAAGACTTGAGCTGAGGGTTTAACAAAGGCACCCGCAGGGTTTACATACTGCTGTATTAAACTGTCTACTCAATTCTTCCATAAAACTAGACTGCAGTGCCTGCAATTTCTTTAAATAGCTATGGCAGTATTTCAAGACTTGTTATTTTCTATATAACGAGGAGAAATGGTTCCCAGTGAAGAGAAACCTAAACCTAATTACCGGCAGAAAAAAATTCAATTGGAAAATTCTAAAATTTGAAGCAATTGTATTTAATACCTCAACTTCAGGATTGAATCCTCTGAATGACATTCTTCCATAGAGAAGATCTTCACATAACGAGAAACTCTGCTCTTCTATTATGAAACTCCTAAGTGGGAAAAGGACCTGTATTAAGAGAGTGTCCACTTACAGGGGAGGAAGTCAAGACTTGGAACGAAAAGTCAACCCTACGGTGCTCAGCAGGGCCAAGTGCGAGTGCAGTAGGATGTTTAGGCCAGGGCTGGGAGTGAAGTTTGATTAATTTGGTCCACAAAGGAATCAGGAGAGAAGAGCTAACGGTGAGTGGCACAGCCTCTTCTAAACACTGTGCCTAAGCAGTTACACAAAACATAGACTTAAGTTCTCACAATAAACTTCAAGTTTCTAAAGCGAAGAATGTTATTTGAAATTTATATCCATCCCCATGCTCTGATTCCATATCCAGGAAAATAACAACAAAAAATCTGGAGAGGCCTGGGCATCTTTCACAGGGTTCCACAGGATGCACTGGTTGCAGCTCCATTACAAACACAAAGACTGGCCAGCTTAGAAAAGAATTTATTACAAGAACACTGGGGGCTAGAAAACAGGCAAATTACCAAACACTGCTGGCTTAAACCTTCAGAAATTGGTGCTCCCAATTTGGTGTGAGAATGTGCCAGATCAAGGCTGGCAGCTGTGACTCTGCAGAGGCTCTAGCAGAGAGTTCACAGCGAGCCTTCTAGCACCTAAGGCCGCAGTCTGCACTGCCGGCCTGGGGATGATGTCACTCCAACCTTTCTGTGTTCTTTGTTACCATGCCTTCCTTCGCTGTTCATCGAATCTCATCTCCCCTCTTACAAGGTGCTATGGTTTGTTCCCCAAGCGTCAGAAGGTTGGTCCCCAGGGAGGCCACGTGACAGGTGATGGACCTCTGGGATCCAGGACCTGTGTGAGGGTCTCAGGTCAGAAGAGGTCACTGCCCTTGCGGGGAATGCTGGTCTCAGGGAGTTGCTCTTTAAATTGGAGCCCGAACCCCACCTCTCTGGCTTCCTGTCTTTTAAGTTGCTACTTCCTCCCTCCACATGCACACTCTGCACGAGGCCCTTGCCAAAGCCCGGCAGAGGGCAAAGCTAAGGCCAGTCTCACATACCTGAACCTCCAGAACTGCGGGCTAAAAAACGCCTTCTTTCTGAACTTACCCAGCATCAGGCACTTCGTTACAGTATTAAAGAAAGAGCTACTGTCCAAGGAAATGTATGATTATATTCAGGGCCACCCACATAATCCAGGATCATCTCTCACCTAAACATCACCTAACCACAGCAAAGTCAGTTTTCCCAGCCCAGGTACCACACACAGGTTCCAGAGACAATAAAGCGGTATTATTTGGGAGACTTTACTAGCCTACCATACTGAGGAAAGAAAATGCATTCTTTAACTATATGTTGAACAAATACTGGAGCTTGGAGAGCAGGGAAATAACTAGCCAGAGGGGAGATCAAGCTGAATATTCTCTGTGATACTGAGCAGAAAGGTCAAAGCTTGCAAGTTGGATTAATTTAATCCTAAGAGTAAAAGCTATAAAACCCACTCTAACCAAATAAGCTGACTGTCACGAAAGAGAAGTAAAATAACAAACAACAAAAAACAAAACAGGTAGAAATTATAGACCTGAAAAACAAACAAACAAACAAAACCTGAAGTGAAAAAGTGGCATAGTATCATATCAAAGAAACTGAATTCGTTGTTTAAACTGAGAAAAGTTCAGATCTGAATGGGTTCATTCAAGTTTTATCAAACATTTAATGAATAAATAATATCAATGTTATACAGACTAAGAAATGAAGAAGTAGGAATATTATTTAACTCATCTTATGGCCCAAACCAAATACTACAAAAATCTATAGTATCTTTTATTACTATAGTGGCAAAAAGCACTGCTAAAACATTAGCAAACTGAATTTAAAAAATATAAAACAGATAAAAACCAAGTAAAATGTATACTGAAAATGTAATGTTAATTAGAAAATCAATAATTACCAACACATTAACAGAATAAAGAAAATCATGTGGTATTCTGATCAAAAATTGTTGGAAAAAATTACACATTATTTACAGAAGTTCTCAGCAAATTAGGAGAAGAAAGAACTATCTTTGATGCTGATAAAGAGCATCTACCAAGCACAGAGCACGTCAGACTTAAGAGTGAAAAAGTAAAGATCCAAACAATGCAAGGATTCCCACTCCTTGCTTCCACACTGCACACAGGTCCTAGCCCATGAAATAAAGCCAAAATAAAAGCTCTGACTCTCTGTTGTCCTGAGCACTGAGCTCAGGGAGTGTTGTGATACCCCTCACTCAGCCTTTTAAAATTCTGAGACAAGGTCTCATCTAAGTTCTCCTGGCAGGTCTCAAATTTACAATCTGCTCAGCTGAAAGCTGTAGCTTAGTTCTAGCTGTAAGATGACCCTGCCTGCGTTGACTATGCCCTTGAATAAAGTAGCAGCTCCTGTAGACACCTGCCTGTCCCCATATTCAGTCACCACTCCTGCACCTTGACACTCCAGGCCTGGAGTGGAAATTACTCCCACTGCATAAACCAGGAGCCATAGCACCGTGCCTCGTGGCTCCCCTGCATCGTACTCACACCTTGGCAGAAAAAAACAAAATCTGTCCTGCCCTTTAGTAAACATCTGGACAACTTGGTACAATTCTACTGCAGAGACAAAATTAAACTACAGCTCCTGCGGAGTACAATCCTTTCCAGGGCAGTACTGCCCTGACCGGATCACACTGCCTCTGGTACCACCTTCTCCCTTCTCCTCAGCACCCAGCTCCCTGAGATGCAGAGGGAAAAAGTCCCTCTCCCTAATCTCCCCTGACAGAACACACCTTCTGCCTTTACAGAAGGATGCCTAAATCAAAAAATAAACTACTGGGGGAAAGAAGGAAAGCCATACATATGTCCCCCAAAAGTAAGTAGAATCTTCAGTCATTTGATAAGAATTTAAGAAAACTATTAGGGAAAAAGGATAAATAGCTTCTTAAAGCATTTGGACAAACTGATGATGTGAATCCATCACTCCTTCATTCAAAACAGTTTCTTAAGCACTAGCCAGGCTTGGAGGTTGAATGGAAACTGTCTCATGTGCCATCCCCAGTTTCAGCACTGACTAAACTGGGTGGCTCTGGGCAAACTAACTTCTCTGAAGCTCCAGCTGCTCAATGGACAGAATGATAGCAGGTGGTTGGCCATGAGAATTCAATAACTAAGGGATGTAAGGGGACAGTCCAGTGCCTGGACGACAATATAGACTCAGTAAAAGTTTGCTAAATGAATGGTATTACCTTTAACAATTGAAAAAAGAAACAAAAGCTCCTGATCTGCCTTAAGAAGCTTAGCTTGATGAAGAACTCTATTACTGCAACAAAACTGGAACAGCCTGATGCATACATCTAATCTTTGGGACTCTATGTGATAGCATAATATAGCTTCCTAGAAAAGGCCCCCTGTGATTATCAGAGACGCACAGCCTAAATACCTTTATTCAATGTTGAAAAAGGATAGTGTTATATAAAGATGGTTAGATGCCACTAAAAATGTATTAAATGCATTTGCAGGGCTAACTCAGGAAATGGAACAGAAGTAACTTTACAACACCAGAATGAGTAAAATTTACAGGGATCACCTCTGACTCCCCCAAGCATCACTGATATAAATTATTATAAACCTACTCTTTCTCTTTTAGCTCGGGCAAATCTAAGTACCAGTGCTCTTCACTAATGATCTTCTTTTCTTCCTCTTCTAGTTGTTTCTTGGTTTCTGAGTCCAGTCCTCTTTGCATGAACTGTCAAAACAAAACCAAATCAGTGTTAGCACTGTTTGCCCTGCATTATTAGTACTAAGGCTGCACCTCTAAAGAGCTTAATAAAGGGTCTTTTGTGTATGAATGACCTAGTTTTGTCTTTTTTCAGACTTTCTTAGACTGTTCTCTTGAAATGCAAATGGTTTATTTTTATCACTCATATTTTTGGAGGTAAAACCCTAATCCTGTGTATTTACTTCCCATTTTCCCTCTTTATGGTATACAAATAGCAGTCCTATCTTAAGGGGCCAAAAGATACTAAAATTAAGTATCTTTTCTACAGCCAATCTATCACACTGGTAAACTTTCCACCTATATCCTATTTTCTACTTCCCATCAGGATCAACTTTGACTCCTTAACAGCTGATGATGTCAGCAGAATTCATGTTTTGAAAGCAGGTGAGTCAGGAGCAGTGCTCAGAGCTCTCCCATCGGCCCCTACACTGTGTTCTGGGCGAACAGACACTGGCTCCGATGCTATGGCTCTGTGCTGTGTCTCTCCTGTTGCATGTGCCATCTCCTGCTATCCCACTGCTACACTCAATGACCATAGTTACTAACCCGAAGAGAACCTGAATTATCTTCCCCTTACTCTTTGCTTCTAATATCCAGATGAATCTTCTCTCATTCACTTCGGTGGGGATGAACTGTTTTAAATTAGGTTTTTCCTCAACTCCAGACTCCCAATTTTCAGTATAAGCCTTAACTGCCTAGCATATCTGTCTCATTTGAAGAGTTAAAACTACTGATAAAAATCTTTTTGATGCTTACATGGCCAAACTACTCCACTTCTCTGTGCGACTATAATCCATTAAACCAAAACAAAACTGCCTTCAGTGAAGACTCAAACTTTTGCTAACATGCATAAAAAATCACTTTACGAACTACATTAAGCTATAATTTGCCTTCCTCCCTCCCTCATCCTATTCACCCCTAGTTACATTCTAGCTCAACTCTATTCAAATTTTATAGTTTACTCCCCAATATTCAAAACATGACTTATACCTTCCTTTTCTTGGAAATTCTGCCACTCTTTAAACATGACATCTACATTTACATCTCTCTACAAGTACAGATCATCTCCAAATTAAAATGGTTTAACTATGAATTTTCAACTTTATAATGGCGGGAGAACCAGCAGTTCAAATTTTGATCTTTTTCTGGGCTAGCCATAAGCAGCATGACACCCTGTGATGCTGAGGAACAGTGGTGAGCCGCAGTTCCCAGCCAGCTACGCAATCGCTAGAATAAAGCAGTGTGCTGAACTGTGATGCACATAGGTTAGGTGTGTCTAGTGCATTGTTATGTTATTGTGGACTTAGTGTATCAAAGAGCATCTACAGTGTTCAGTGACAGGTGTAGAGCATAGTAATTAAGATCAGAGTAGTAATTAAGAGTAGTAAGACGCCAAGGGTTTAGCTCAGCGACATAAGTGCTTGTTTGGCAAACGCGAGGTCGTGAGTTCGATCCCTGGCACCCCACCCCCCCCTCCCCAAATAGAAAGTTGTGAACTTTGGGCAATTCTCACTTGAGTTACCTCAGTTGTTACTATATGAATTATGTGAGTTGTTAAGCACAAAACACTTGTAACACTATGGCATACAGCAAGGTCTGTGACTATTTCCTGATGGTATTACCTAACTTGTAAAGCTAAGTGGTTGCCCTGTTTTAATTCCTGTGTTTATTTTATCTACCCTTGTCTTTTTTTCTTCCACTTTGAAATTATAATTACTTCAATTTCAAACTTAAAACCCTATTTTACCTAAAGTTGAGCGACAACTCATTCCACTCACTCTCACTTCAATCACAACGCTCAAGATTATCACAACTTGCAGTTGATCTGCCTACAGTTTTGTGCCTTGCCTGGCCCTTTCCCCATCAATAAATGTATTCTCCAAAGGAAAGTTACATTAATCTGGAACAGTTGGTAATACGGCTAATGAGACTGTTATCCAAGCTCCTCCATAGCTTCCTGTTGCTCATACCAAACGAAAAAAATCCTTTATCTGGCATAAAATTCCCTGCAGGTTGTGCCCACTGCCTACTTTCCCATTTCCTCTTCTTGCTACTTGCCTTCCACACATAACTCAGCTGTCTTTAGTTCTCGGCAATATCCATGTTTTTCTTTTCTTTTCTTTCTTCCCTTTCAGACTTCTGAATTCGCTTTCCCTTCAGGACGCTATGCCTGCCATCCTCCCAGTTACCTCAGTCCAAACTTAAATTCCACTTCCTGCAACAGGCCCGGCCTTCCACCATCGCTGCACTTGACTCGCTGTTGTCTTTACCGGCTGCTTAAGTGTATGTAGGCTCCTAATTCATAATCTGGTGCCGGGTGTCTAATTTGGGCAGACACTGACTGAATGAATGGAAATGGAGGCCTTCATGGACCTCTCTGGTCCCCCCATCTCCACCAGAGGCATACCCCCTGCCTCGGCCCCAGACAGATCCGGAGGTCCCTAGGGGCCCTGTCGCCCTGTCCAGCTCTCCTAGAATCCCCGCACCTTCATGCGTAGCAAATTCTTGGACAACTTGGTCTTCCGCTCGGCCGCCATGCTGGTTCTAGACCAGGGCAGCGATCCAGCCACCACAAGACCCACTGCGCAAGCGTACTGCAGCGCGCACGGATGGCGTCATACGCACAGTGCGTCGCCCCGCCCCGCGGCTCCGCCTCCGCGCCTCGAGTTTCGGTGCGCGCCGCTCTCTTCGCCGTCACCTCAGGGAACGTTTGTCTTCGCCGGCCAGAGGGTGAGCGTGACTTGTAGCAGGAGGGCGGACCCCAGGGATGTGGCGATGGTGAGGCCCGCGGGCGGGGGTCTTCTCCGCCTCGGTGGCGGCCTGGGAACCGCCTTTCCCCGGCCCTCCCGTCCCCCACCTTCCCGCCGCGCTCTGCGGCCCCGCGCGGCGCGGCGCCCCGTTCACCTGGTCTGCAGACCTGTGGTCCTCCCGGGCCTTGCGTTCAGCGGGGTCTTCGACGTGGGCGGCGAGCGCCTTCTGTTCCTAGTTTTCTCCCAGTCGCAGGTTCACTTTGTAGTCGCAGTGGCCGGTGAGGCGCTCCTGTCACGGTACCAACCTCCTCACAAGGCTAGGGAAGGGGCGAGGCAGCCAGGCCGGCTTCAGGGGGGCCTTAAACAGTGCTGCAAATGCAGCGGGAAGCTGCCTGATTCACCTGTTCACTGCTCTGTTCAAATGTTTAGTAGGAGGAAAAGCAAGAAATAGCAAGAGCTGCAGGCAGGATTGGGTGTCAGAGACATAGAGGACCTGAAGGGTTGAAAGAACATTGAAAAGAGGGTAGCTTTGTTATTCAGTGTGTTAGGTACCCTTCTACTGACGTAGTTTCACTCAATTCACAGGCTCTGTCTACACTTTGGAAACATCCAGCCGAGTAGCATGTACTGTATATCAGGGTCACCAGCTGGGTACTTTAACACTGTGAAGAAGGCATCCGTGTCCGTGTCCTGTATTAGGGTGCCTGAGGTCTAGGGAGGAAAGGGACCAGCTGGGTTGGGGTTAAGCCTGAGAGTCAAAAGCATTTTGGATATTAAAAACCTTCCAGCTTTTCCTCAGGAGGAAGGAAGGACATTATGTGCCAGATGTTTAGAGAAACTCATTCACTGGTAACTGAGTGGACACTGGGGTACAACAGTGCATAAAAACACCACATGACCATCCTTGGAGCTGACATTCGAGATATAAATAAGTGTTGAGCGCCTCGGAAGAAACAACAGTGATGTGACAGAGTGACTTAGAGGTTACTGTAGAAAAGATAGTCCAGAATGGCGCTTGTTAGATCATACTGCTAAACCTGAGTGCTGAGAAAATTCTGTTGTATGAAGATCTGGAGGCAGAACGTACTAAGAAGAGTGCAGAGGGACTGAAAGGTCCTGACATGAAGATGAGATAAATGTTCCTGTTTCACAGAGGTTACACAGTGGGTACATGTTAACCACATACCTTCTGTGTGATGTCCCTTGAAATTCAGTTACAGATACTGAAATCCTGTGCCCCCATACCCCAGAATATGACTGTGTTTGGTTGGAGATAGAGCCTTTAGAGATGTGACTAAGTTAAAATAAGGCCTGTAGGGTGGACCCTAAGCTTGTATATCTGGTGTCCTTGCTCTGTGTGTGTGTGTGTGTGTGTGTGTGTGTGTGCTGGGAATTAAAACCAGGACCTCATCCATGTTAGACAAATGCTTTACTCCAGACTACCTCTCTGATACAAGAAGAGACATTTGAACACACAGGCACAAGCGGTGTGTGTAAAAAGGAAAGGTCATCTGCAAGCCAAGAGGAGAGGCCCTGGGGGAGGTCAAACCCACCAACACCCTGCTCTTAATGGTGAGAAAAGAAATATGAGCCAGGCAGTCTGTAGGGTTTTTTTTTTTTTTTTTTTAAACTTAGATCTAGGTTGCAGTCACGCTGAGAGACCTGTAATAAGTGTGAGGTTCCTGAGGTGTTACAGGGGAACTGAAACCATTGGGGTCTGGAGAGGCGGAGTCTCCTGAGAGCCTCATGGACCAGCATGTGTGTGAAGGGAGGGGAGTTAGGTTGGGCGGAGCCCATCCAGTCCTTCCCGGTCATCACCTCCACCTGTCTATCTTGCGAAACTCAGACTCTTCCCAGTAAACAATAACCCAGCCTGGTATAACCACTGTTCTACTTTCCAATCCTGTGAATTTGACTTCCGTTAGTGTTTTGTAAGAAGCGCTGCGGAAGCAAAGGGGAAGAAGTGAGAGCCTACCACCTGCATCCAAGAAAGGAGGCGACTCGTGAAGGATGAACCCAAGAAAAAGAAAACAGCATTCCTGGCAGAAATAAGAGTGTGTGTACAACCAACTAAGATTCTAGAAGTCCATACTTTACCAAAATGTAGAGCCTTAGGGTTACTAGTCTACTTGTATACAGGATTTCGATTTGTTTTCTTGAAACATTGTTATCATGTCACTTCTTTAATCCAAAATTTACAGTGGCTGTTACTGTTTGAGGGGTAAGGGTCTAAGTGTCAACTGGCTACTTAAAATTCTATTTTTAGTTGAGAATGGAAATACTTAAAATGACTCTCCAAACACTTTTTCCACCCTTCAAAAGTGTAATAAATGAGCAGTGATTTAAGAGTGATAGTGTAGCCAAGGTTGGTGTGCTCACCTGTAATTCCAGTGCTCAGGAGGCTGAGGCAGGAGGGTTGCTGGGATTTCAAGATTAACTTGGGATACTTAGTGAGTACAAGGCCTGCCTAAGACCTTGTCTCAAAAAACCAGACCAAAGCAAAACAACCCCCCTGCAAAACAACAAAAAGCAAAGCAAAACAAAAACAATAATAGTGTCATTTTAACTTTGAAGTAAAACTCCCTGACAGGGAAGATAACTCCTTGTTCTTTCTGTGCTACTGAGTTACAGAACACAGGACAGGTGACATACTCATAATGTCTAATGTGCTGTAGCTACCCAATCAAGGAAACACTGGACAGAAATATTTTGGATAGCTCTTCACACAGTTCCGAGTCATTTCATAGTAGAGTTTGCTGCAAGTGTGAGAGCCTTCCTCCCCTTCCTGTCGTCTGCTGGAGCCACGGGAAAGAGGCTCTCGACTCGTTTCTCTGCTGCACCGCGCAGCAGGCACCAGTCAGGTGTCGCTGCTGCGCCCTTGAAAGGAGATGGGTCCATCTCAGCAACTGATACTGGATGTTACCTAATTCCTTTCCATGTAACGAAAATGTTTTCTGTGTTCACAGCTTGGTGGTTTTGGAAGTACTACATTTTACTGTTACCTTTTAAAATTTAGCATCTGAGTTGAGATGTAGTGTGAGTGTGAAGCACATGCTAAGTTTTGAAAACTTAAAGGTGGAAAAGTAAAATATTTCAATATTTTTCACAGTTATATGTTGAATTGATAGTTTGGATTTTTTTTGAAATAAAACAATATTAAAGCGAATTCATGTGTTTATCTTTTTAATGTGGGTACATGTGTGGCTTGCCTTTATCTCTCCCTGTCTCCCTCTGTCTCTCTCTTTCCTCCTTCACTTCCCTCTCTTTTTACAGCACAGAATTAAATACTAGTTTTTGTTTATGTGTTTGTTTGCAAGTACCAGATATTGAGATGACTTATTTAAAAATAAGGTTTTATTAGAAAAGGATGCTGGATAGTTCGTAAATTGATAAGGCGGCTTGAAAACAAGGCTGGGTTCAACAGACAACAGCTTGTAGTTTTACAAAGCAGGAATAAGCTTAACGCCACTGCAAGAATGGGTGAAGCACCAACTGATTTCTGTATGTAGGACACTTCAAAGTTTTCAAAGTCAAGGAAGAAGTCCTTTTGTCTTAGTTCAGGATGGGATCTATTTTGCAACCCCAGCGAGACTACACAGTACAGAGGGCAGTTCTTTAAAGAAAATAAGAGCAATGCTCAGAGTTCTGCTAAAACAGCCCCAGAGGCAAAGAATTGTTTTGTGTGACAGGTGGGAAGTTCAGGTCCAACATCAAATCTATTTTTTAACTCACAAAATGTACTCCGCATTCTGTACCCAGGTTTCATTCATTAAATGCTTAATGCCTGCCCGTTGTATGCAACTTGTGACTTCAGGCTGCCCTAAAGATCTAAGTAGTGTAATGCATACCTTTAGTTCTTACATTATGTTGTATATTGGTTTCTTTCAATTACTTGTTCATAGGTATCTTGCAAGAACATTAGTGCTGGAAATGGCCTTACAGGAACGATACCTGGGAAAGTAATTCCTAAACATCAGTGGGTTGCTACAGAACAATTAGAGGTGTTGGGGTCTGTGCCTAGGTCCCCAATCCCCCAAATGCGTGCATGCTCTGTAGGGCTCCAGGACTAATGTCCTCTGCAGAGTTGGTAACAGCCGACCAGCTGACTGTCCTTGGGCGGCCTGTATTTACTCAAGGGAGGAGTTGAGTGGAAAACTCAGGAAACCTGAGCAGAATCTTGGGAGGGGTTCAAGGACCACTCTGAGTAACAGACGATGCTAATTGAGAACTATCCAGAAAGTCTCCAGGTGGCCTCAGCTGTGACCTGTCTTGCCCCATGAGGTGTCTCAGTCAGCCATGCCACAGCCATGCAGGTGTATTCAGCTTTGACGACTCAAACACAGAGGAAATGAAAACACCTGAAAAAGAAAAGCAAAAAACATTTCTAACGATCAGCCAGGTTTTGGAGACTGTTAAGCTAGACAGACCTAAATTTTATGTACCAAATTGTATAAACTCGGTCAAAATTCAGGTTTGTTAACTCATTTAGCTTTTTCTGTGCCCCACCATGTCATCCCTTTTGCTATCACTGGCTTTTGCCTAAATCTTACTGCTTTATTACTCTGATTTATACTTTTTTTCTGCTTTCTGCCATTTTTTTTTCCTTGAACAAATATTTTTTAGTATTTCTTACATTCTTGGCGCTGTGATAGGTGCCAAAGAAACCTCCTCTCCTCCGGATAAGCCACAGATGAGGCTTCAGACCCTAAGAATTGTCCAGAAGAGGTAAGAGTTGTGGCAGGTAAACCTAACCTGGATTTGAGGAGTTTCAAGAGCCTGGTTTGGAGAAGTGACATCTAAGCAGAGACTTCAAGTTGAGTTACCGGTTTTCCCAATAAAAGGGAAAAGGCAGAGGAGGGAAGGATGTTCAGTCAGGTGGATGAGTGATACCTGCTGTGTAAGTGACGAGACCAGAGAGGCAAGCAAGGGCTTGAGCTTACACCAGGTGTTAGATTGATAGGGTTCTATCTGAGAGTCACGATGAAGCTGTCCAGCTATTGCAAGCGGAATAGTACGATTTAAAATTACCCAGTAAAAATGTCATTTTATTTTATTTTACTTTAATTTTTAAATTTATTTTGAAGAGAATAAAACCAAATGTGAGAAAGCAAAATAGGGTCAGTTAAAACAAAAGGATGGACATAGACATGACTTAAAACCAAAATACAAGGTGATCTACAATGGTCACCATGATGTCTCGATACCTTCAATAGAATTGCTCATATCATTAGGCATAGTAAAATTGAATATAGCAGTACAGAATAAAATCAAAAACAAAACA
This sequence comes from Hydrochoerus hydrochaeris, assembly GCA_004027455.1. Taxonomy (NCBI): domain Eukaryota; kingdom Metazoa; phylum Chordata; class Mammalia; order Rodentia; family Hydrochaeridae; genus Hydrochoerus; species Hydrochoerus hydrochaeris. The sequence continues at coordinate 3,084 of PVLA01003876.1, read as the reverse complement.
TTGGAGACATTATAGGACTTCAAAAGAATATAATAGTCAAACCAGAATGGATATCATAGTGAATCTTAATGTCTTCAGATTAGTTGCCTATACTCTCAGACTTGATACTATCAAACATAACAGATTTGAATAAAATCAATCAAAACAAGACAGCAAAAGCAATATAGGGCTTCAAATTAAGTTAGTAGGAAATAAAAAATGATTACCATAGTATATCCTGTTATCTTTGGAACAGCTGTCCATGCCATCAAATCTAGTACAAGTAGGCAAACTGGAACAATATAACCAAACTAAATGGAGCAATGAAAATAATATGGGTTTCAAATCTTGATACAAGATTAACAGTGTCCTCTGCCTTCCCTTTTTAGACAGTTCCTCCCCTTTCACTTCCACAGGGTGCACTGTACATTTTGGATCCCACTAACTCCTTTGGTTTTTAGGTTAGGGAGGCAACCGGCTATTTACCTAAGTGACTCTGAACCTTTTTACCCCTGAGCTTGATCTCAAGTTGTACCCATTTACCTGCAAGGGATAGAGATCACTCTGGCTGGAAGTAAGTAAGGAAATGGAGGAAGGGAAGAAAGACTGAAGGTAGATACGTATTCTGATTCAAGTCAGCTTAATGATTCTTTTGGACTAATCTTCCTAATATCTTTTAAACTATTTTCGTATTTTAACTAGTTAATATTATCACTTACGAGGTAAAGTCCAAACAAAGATCGAGTCGTGATGGTCACATCTTTGTATACCTGACTTGGGTCCTGGTGTCCCACACCTGTATTTTGTGTCTCAGTTTACTGTCCTCTATCCAGACCAGTCTACTCCCTCCAGGCATTCCAGGGTTCCCGCCATGTGATTATTTTGCCTCTCTCAGGAACAGTGCTGGAGTAATGTTTTCGATTCCTTCACTTTCAGATTCTGTCTTTGAGGGCCCATTTCTAATTTCAGTTTCCTTTTCCATCACCTGAAAATGGTGCTTGGGCTAGTTTATAGTTAGTGTTTAATTGCATACTACCTTCAGCTGTTACCTAGCAGCCAGTGAAGGACAGTTCTAGTTTTATATGTACTTGTATGTACTTGATTTTTTAATAATCTATGAATGAAGTCTATCTAGCTGAGTTGACAACTTTCTTTGTTTCATTTTACCAAAAAAAGTCAAGGATGTGGTAATAAAATGAGCTTATTTCCCTGTACTATTTCCATTCAGAATGTTCTGTTCAGTTAAAAGAGATATGGTATCTTTGGATTTCATGAGAAAGCTTTTAAAGAAGCCAGTTGCTATAGAGATTATGAAGAGAAAAAAATTAGAAAAAAATCATCAATTCATGGGAGGTCTAACCCTAGACGGCACTTGGGAGGGGCTGAGGAGTTTTTCTGGAAGCAAAAAACAGTGAACATGAAATATTAGAACATGTTACGATTGTGGAAATCAAGCTTAGCAGACAGGGATGTTTATTTTCCTCAAGAGAAAAGTTTAACTGTATTTACTAAGAAAAAAGAAGAAAAAGAAGGGTTTTAAATCGGAGGACTAGAGAAATTGAATAGCTTTTTTTTTTTTTTTTGGTACCAGGAATGGAACTCACAACCTCATGGTTGCTAGGCAGACGCACTGTGCCAGCTGCTGCCTACAACTTCTGACTCCTAGAAGAGACCAGGTTACAGAAGCCAAAGCCACAAGTTAAAGAGATTTCTGAGATTTTTGACCCAAGTCAAGGACAGTGGTTCTCACCTTTTTATGTCCTACCACTGTACTGGTCAGCGTTTACATTACTGGGACATAATTCCTGAAACCCAGGATTTGGAGGGAGGTTTATCTGACCCACGTTTCAGAGGATGGAGTCCACATGGGAGCATGGTGGGAAGAGGTGCTGGGGAGCAGAGCAGGAGACAGTGCCAGAGGCGCGGCCAGGGCCCAGGTGTTGTACGCGTGGTCCCTCCTCTGTGACCTACCCACCACACCCAGAAGCATGCTTTGCTCATCTGGTGTCTCTCAGACCTAGCAAGTTAACAGCCCAGTCCAGCTGTGGAGATCACTCTTAGGAATAGGAACCCACCACTGTGGAAACAAAGGCCACTTGGAAAATAGGGTCATATTGTTATTTATTTATTTGGGCCTTTGGGAGCAGGGTCTCCTTATGTGCTTCATGCGGCCTTGCTGTGAACTAGCAGCTGTCTTCTGCCCCCTCAGCCTCCCAGGGGCTGGGGTTACAGGTGTGCACCACACATACAGCTGTGTCATTTGTAATGATGTTTTCAGACGTAAAAATGCATTTTGCCTTTTGTAGAATTTGTTTTTCCTGTTACAACTTTAAAGTAGAAATTAAATGACTCCTGTATTACCACGTACAGAGTTTTCATATCCCAAACATTGTGCCGAATGGTCCCAAATGTGCTAAGGGTCTGTGTGGAAGTCATCGGCGGTTGTATCAGGCCAGCACACTCACAGGACGGTGCAGGTTGAGGGATAGTGGGTTCTTAATTTTGATGCTTGTTCGGAGCCTCTCTGTGACTGTTTTGTATCTCTCGTGTCTTTACTGCTGTTGAAAATTCCTGGCTCAGAGGACAGAGACAAACTAAGGTTTTTAAGACAAAACTGAATAATTAAAGAAAGTTCTGTCTTTGAAGAACCCTATAAAGTATTAAGGAACAGTTATGTGTTTTAAGCTATTTTATTAGTTGGCAGTGATGTTTTGTGTTAAAAGAGGAAAAGACTTCTAATTAGATTCTTTTGATTAAAAAATATTAGTTTTCAAATTACAATATGTTACACAAGTGATGTATTTTATTGCAACAGTACCAAAACAAGGAGGCGCGCACAAAGTAGAAATGGAGGTCATACCTGCTTCATCTCCGGGACTCCTCTCCCCCCCTCCCCGGGCACCTTCCGTCACCGCGCTGGGGCCACACCCAGGGACTGGCACCACAGGCGGCACTGTATCGCGGGCCCCATCAAGAGGCCAGCAGCCCTTGCTTCTTCAAGAAGGCGTTGCAGAGCACTCAGACAAGAAGTGTGGAGAGGCAGAGGCAGAGGCAGAGGCAGGGGCAGGGGCAGGGGCAGGGGCAGGGGCAGGGGCAGGGGCAGGG